>JASANE010018005.1:0-49815 GCA_030248225.1 Trileptium ribeirensis
ACCCCAGCTAGAGCCCAATCACAAGTTAGTTGGGAAGACGAAGAGGACGAGGTACCTCTCAGTCAACTTTTACCGAAACCCCGACGAAGGTCCCACTTTGAACTCGATCCTCCAACTGAGGAAAGTGAGGGATCTCCTGAGATGGGACCCTCTGCGCCCGAGGTTAAGGAGAGGGAAGAAACCCCTCAACCTACTCGTCGACAACCACATAGGCAAGCCAGGGACCGTTGTCGTTGGTATGAAGAATACATACCATATGGAGAAGAAGCCCGAGTCGTAATACCACGTTTGGACACCCGACGATTGGAACCTAAAATTACGACACCTGCTCGACGGACTATACCCCTCGCTCCACCGACTCGACATCGTGACCCTGTTATGCCGATGGATTATCCATCTGGTAGTGCTCGTGCACGGCACGACATGTTTGAACCTTTTAAGGACATCTTTGATGAACAGGACATCGAGGACATGCTAGCCGCACATCCGGACTTGGAACCCGACGAGGACAGTGGACAAAGACAATTACAACCTGAAGATATCGGACTAGAAGTGGTCCGACCTCCGAGACAACCGCCTCGCGAGCGACGGTTGTAACGTTTAAATCACTCAAGAAACACCCCAGAAAACTCGAGCTCCCGCCACCAAACTCCTTCAAGAGCCGCCACTAATGGCGATGAATACTATTGCAGGAATCACCAATTCAAAGGACTCAACGACATGGAACAAATTCCGCAACCTCGAGTGTCGCACTACACTATCAATTACGGTGCCCCAATGGAAACGTTCCTCTCCAAAGGCACACACTGGCCGGAGCTCTCCAACATGGCTCCGTTGGGCCAAACAATAAAGCAATATCCCATCGAATATACATCGACGGAGCAAGGATACCAGCTCCTCGTCACCTATTTATTCGACGAGGAGCAAGCAAAACAAGACATTTCAGACCTGAAACTGGGAGCTCGAGACATCAAGGCCATCTCCCGACGGAACAAACAAAAGTTCCTCGACCCCGAAACAACCGAGCGCCTCCGCCCAATACTCCCTCACCTTATGCGGACGGTGCTCCTGGAAAAATTCAAAATACCTCGATTCAGGGACGCCCTGCTAGCCACCGGATTTGCCCAATTGCTCGAGGCAAACCGATCCGACTCATTCTGGGGAATCGGCCTAGGGCCGGAGGACGTCAAGTTCGGCAAACGACCGCGGCCATGTCACAATGTTATGGGCCGTCTATTGGAGGAAGTTCGAACCTTCCTCCGACATAACGTCGCCACTTGGCCGACTGTCTTGATTCTGGGCGACTCCTTAGCAGCGCCCTTGGTCAACATGGCCGCATCAAAAGGGTGGTTCGCCATGGCGTGGCCAGGAGCCACCATGCAATTTCTGGTCCGGTTGGCGACGTGCATAGCAACGCCGCAGACTAGAACCATCATGATTCTTGGCGGATATAAAGCGGCCCTACGAACGAAGCCGCACGAAGGTCGTTTGCTGGATACTCCCAGCAAAGTCATGCGTCGAGTGCGCCGATATATATGCTCATTCGACTACCTCCTCAGTGATGGAGCCCGAGCAATTGTCGCCCCGCCATCCCCATACTGGGACATTGGACAGGACAATACCGTTGGATGGCACGACGAGTTCACCAAACTATTTCAGGACATTAAATGGCAATTTCCCGAGAGACTACAGAAATCGTCGATGCCAGACTACCCGCCCGAACTAAATGAATTGGGCGCGTGGGAAAGCATGTCCGACGGCAACGAAGTAGTAGAGCCTAGCATTGCTGAGCCTTATATCGGATATTTTCAGAAATGGGTTCAACGAAATTTAGCATCTAACCGGTGGGACTAAAACAACAAGGAGAGACTCCCGACATGCCATTATGATTACTAGTTATCTATGGATATTGCTCTTTCGACGTCGAGGAGAACCACTAAGAACACCTATGATAAACCCAAAACTATATGTACTGTATGATATCGTTATGCCTGCCTAATCGCGTGTTGATAAAATAAATGCCGTATTTAACCACCTATTTTACATTTGTATCCGTTGTGTAATATATTTGCGTATGCATACTTGTACCATGGCACCAGGGCAAGAATAACCACACAAACTTCTGACCAGGCAAAATTCTCTCAAAATATAGTGTGAAGTCCTTTTCGCCCTTTTAAAATATAAGAGGAGGACTTTTCGGACTTTTCAGGATGTAGAAATTGCTAGGATCTAAGGAGGACTCGTTGGAAATAGGGCTAAATTTGCACCGGATAACATTTTGAGCAATTTAATAAGCTAGGACCACGGAGTATGACTAAGACCAACAATGGTCAATAAGATATTCCGACAATAACATAAATTAACTGGGAAACCTGAATTCCCGTGTACCATATTGTATCATATTATCTGTACATATGGCTTAACTTATTTGTGGGGATAGAGCGCGGGTTACCCGTCAGAGTAAACACGCACGCGCCTTTTTGAAAGGGGTCTTAGTCGTCGGAGACCCCATTATAGGCATAAACTTTTACCATAAGCATAACAGAGGAAATTGTTTCCAACCCGAGTAATTAAGTCCGAAAATTTCCATTTAAAAATATAAGAGATGTAACAGGCCCGTTCCGGCCCGTTACGTGTCTTTCACACGATTTCGACGCTGAAATTGCTTAAACAGGCCTTAAATCGAACCAGAAAAGGTTTACAGGAGTGAAGTTTTCATGTGTACAGGGTGCCACGGTTATCGCTAATTGCCTTTGTTTGCCATTGATTGTTTGTCATTTACATGTTTTGCCGTTGCTATGATTCTTGCCATTGCCTGTTTATATGTTGTCATTGCCTGTTTATATTTTATCATTTCTTGCCATTGCCTGTTTATATTTTATCATCGGGTGTCATGCTGGACGAGTTCAATCACACAAGTAGGACGTTCGAGTAGGGCGAAGGTGCAAATCTAGAAAGAATGGAAAAAAGTCCCTAACTGGCGCTAGGATAGGGGATCTGAACGGAACTCGATTACTTCTCCTATTTCCCTATTAGAAATTCAAAATTTAGACCGTCCGGGAATAGGAGGCCTTTGACAATCTAAGGGGAAGGGAAGTGATCAGAATCAAGACCATCAAGTTTACCTGGTTTGAGCGAACCATAGCTTAATGGTCGCAAAAGTAAGCTGAAACAAATGGGTTACGGTAGTTTCCGATTGTTCGGAAATAACGGACCTCGGGCCTGTTTATCGGCCCGTAACCGTCCAACGGTTCAGATTTACCGGAAATGCCCCGAGTACTTTTCGGTAGAGAATTTTCAGGGCTCTCGAACGAGCCCAAGACATCGCAAATCGCTGGAGGATTTCACGAGATATCCTGGGGACAAATAGGTGAACATTCAATCAACAGCCAATACTTACGCTAGGTTTGGTTGGTGACCATGGTCCCGAGTGGATCTGAAATAGGTATATATGGATATATAGTTATGTATATATGTAGATATGTGTGTGTTGCCTGATCTTCGTGTCTCGGTATGTCTAGTTTCCCGCCCCCACCGTATCAGAACTTTTATTTTATAGCATCCATTGACGCCCAAAGTTGCCTGACCCGCACCCTAACAACTGGTTTTTCTGGTGACCATCGGATCATTGATTGAAAGTATGCGTGTTTCCAAGTAGTCTACCCATCTAGGCATCTGACGAGGCCCCACGGGTCTCGATCTGACCAGTCCTCCCGCTGCCACATAGCTTACTTCCTTGTTTCATAATGCACCACGAAAATTCAACATAAAATTCCTTCGGTTTGTACCAACTCCGTATTTGACCACAGACCCTAAACGTGCTCATGCGACCCCTCATTTTATTTGTCTGCTCCTGGCGAGCACAACGATATCCGGCGGGTCTTTGTCCGCCTTCGCGTTAGCCTCTTATGACCGATAATTTGCCCCCCCAATTTGGCATACCGACTGCAAGTGGGTACAGACTGACCGAAAATTTAACCCCAACTCAAAGGTAGGCATAATGCCCCTCATTGCATTCGTCGCGTCGAGACATCTTCAACGATGCCCGGCGGGTCTCCATCTGCCGCCCCGTTAACCCGGGAGAGCCGAAAATGCGCCCCCACTTTTTGCCGACACTCTCTTTAACGGTCTTTAACAACCGTGATTTTAGTGCCCCTCTACCTGCTGCCGTTAAGGTAGGGAAAACACCCCTCGTTGGAATCGTCTTTCCAAGGCGAGCTCAACGATGCCCGGCGGGCGTCGCTCCGCCCAACCGTTAGAGCGGGAGAGCCCGCCGAAACCCTGTATGCTAATATATGGCGGAACCCAAAATTGGGTCCCGACCCGCCACTGCGTCCAACCCCCTCGTGTTTGGTATCATTCGGCCCCGTTTTTCGTCCTGGGATCGAATTTCGCCCCAGCCCCTCGAAATTCCCTCGGGAACCCCCTGTCCCGACACCCTTCTCGTGCCTTTCTTTTTGTTCCTCTTTTTCCTTTTCCACTCTCTTTAACCGACTTCTTTTGGTCGGTTGTCGTCGTTGCTGTCGCCATGTGTGTGTGTGTGTGTGTACGTGTGTGTATGTGTTGTTGCTGCTGTTGTTGTTGTTGTTGTGGTTGCTGTGCTGTTGTGTCGATGTTGTTATTGTTGTTGTTGTTGTGGTTCTGCGTGTTTCTAGTGTGAACTTGAGCGACCTTTCTGTCGCTCAGGTCGCCTGTGTGTCTCATGTGTAATGTGTGCTCATGAGTATTGTATGTATATGTGTTTGTGGATATAGATACATGTAAATATGTAGATATATATATATATATATCTATATATACATATAGTATGTAAAAGGACACAAAAAACGGGACAGACGAGGACGGACATGTAAAATTTTCTTAAATTTGTGAGTTTTACGGACGGACTGGACACATAGGAATAGGACTGATGGGGGGTAGGTTTAGGGTCCTCCCGTGGGCTCCGGGAGCTCCTGAATAGGACCCCGGATAGACCAAAAGATACTTAGGATTGTGCTGCGCCCTGGGACACAGAATAAGTTCATTCCTACCTTAGGTTCCCCCCCCCTTTTTGGGACGTCCAAAGACGTCCTGTCGGGATATTTGAAATCTAACTAGGAATGCTAGGAATTCTAGGAATGTTTGGCTTTATCTTGTAAGCCAACATATAAACGTGCAATGTTTGCACGTTTATCCATAGATAGGGCGATAAAATTTAGCCCCAGATGCCCTCCAATTAAGCTTAATTAAGTGATGGATGAGGCAGCTAACTCGCTAAATAGCAGAAATTTGGTTTCAAATCGGCGAGTTAGCTGAGGAAAAATTTGATGGATGAGAACCAGAACGCGGAAAAGACATATTCTAGCTTATCTTGAATGCTTTGTAAGGGGAAAAGATTTAAAATTTTGAATATTTGACGGGCGATTTAGCAGCTTTCGTGGGACATCTGGGGGTAACGACCAAGCTAGATTATGCAAGGGGTTTAAAAGATCTGAGTAATGAGTTTTCGACAAGTTTCTGACATGAACTTTGGGGTACAGATGGGCTAAAATCGGAGATTTTAGGAGAAAACTCGCAGATGGTCGACCTCCGAGTAATCGGAGGGTTCAAATTTGATGTCGGCGATTTCGATTGAAGCCGACTCTCTCTAACGGGGTCCCAGGGTTTACGATAGCTGTCAAAAATAAAATTTGGGGAATTTTTCGATTGGGCGCCCGGGTTTGACCTCGAAAAAGTGGGCGTCAAAAGAACAACGCCGATTGGATGGCGACAAAATCGCCATGCTTCAATATAGCAGAAAATTTTGAAGCGACGACTATCGCGTCGTCTCTTCGAATCAGTTCGACTTCGGCAGCGCGGAGTTCGGTCGACTTTACTGACCGGCTCCGACGCTTTTGTTTTATTGTATTTATTTCGCAACATTTTCGACTTTCCCGTGCTTTCTTCTTTTTGTTTTTGGTTCGCGTGTGGAATGGAGGTCGATCGTTGGAGGACCCGCGTAGACACCTTTCGTCTCGCGGAAGGGGACTAGCTATTGCTGTCCCGGATCAAAGGTTGTAAGTCCGAAAGAGAACTGAATGAATGGGGGTTTATTTTCCCCAGAGCAAAATGTAACAGACCGTTGAAATTTGAACGATTGTCGCATAATTCCACCTCCGATAGCTTGACCAGACGCCCGTTAGAGGACGTCATGTTTTTCATGTCATCTGAGTACATTTTTACCTGTTCCTTGACTAGCCTCCTCGAGTCGAGTTCCGTTTAGGCATCGCGATCGAATGCACGGGGGGGACGTTAGGTTGTGAACACACCAGTCGAAGTCATTCTGATTCCCCGTGGTCATAGGTAAGGCGAATTAAAATGGACGCTTCTCGTCTACGTGCTTTTACATGACTTATTACTCTTGAGTTAGGGCTGTCGAATTTTCCTGAGCAGACCACGGTAAAATTTACTGATAGAACCATAGGAATTTGCTTGTTTCTCTTTGCTTGGAGTTATGGTTTTCCAAATTTCAGCTTAGTGGACTGTTCGATGCTCATGCCGCTGCTTGAGCTCGGACTGATTTCTCAGTTCGGGACGGAGGATTAGCCTCTGTCGGGCTTTAGAAAGTCCTAAAATTTATTTTGACAGTTGAGTTAAGAAAATTGGGAAAATACAAAAGACTGAACAAATTCTAGGTGACTTCAGCGTGAGCATAAGGTATTGGCACTCCGTAAGGAGCGAGTTTAATACGGCATTTACACGACTTTGCAGGTATTTGATTTGTTCACCACTAGGACGGTTAATACCAGCTTTACATAAGGCTTAGCTCCCGACTTCGTGAGTCTTCGAGAGCCCCTCAGGACCGAATTTACTAGGCGCTCGCTCCGCATGATTTGCCTCGAAATCGGCTCGGCCCGATTGCTAAGTTTACTAACGTTGTACATAAAACGCTTACGTGGTTAAGTCTAATGGTAGGACGTCGGATACTACCAGCTCCCAAAAGGAACCAACGGCCTGGAAAAATGCCCAGAATCGGTCACCCGGAACTCTTTCAAAAACACGTTAGGGTGCTCAGAGTTTAAAACGAAATTACCACACTCTCATTTCACTAAAGAAAAATCGCGACCTTTCGCGAATCATTTTGACCTCAAACCGAGTAGGTGCAAAACCCCGTTTTCTTTTCAGAGCGACTTGATCGCTGAGTTTAACTTTTTCTTGATTTTAGCTCGGTTTGCCCGTTAGGCTATGTATTATGTAGGCCCCTTTCTCTGAGTTTTGCTGTTTCCTCTCTCTCTCTTTTTTCACTTTCCCTTGTTGAGTTTCGATCCTGCACGGGGAACTTAAGCCCGCTGCAGATCTTTCAGTTTTAACCACTCGACTATCGAGTTCCGATGAAATTTGTTAAAATTTCAGTGATAACTCAACTGTACGTTTTCGCTGGTACAGTTGAGACACTGTACAATTTCGATGTGTACAGTGTGCCGAGATAGTCAAACGAGTGCGATAGAGAGAGAACGGCACAGCAAAGAAAAGCAACACAAGGAAACAAAGAAACAAAAAGGAAACAAAGAAAAAAAAAAGAAAGGCGACAGAGGAAACGAAAGAAAACCAAGGAAACAAAGCAACCAAAAGAGGGACGCGGACGCGTCCATCGCAGGATCCCCACGCCCTCTTGCCCGGTCAAGTCGTAGAGACAAATCGGCAGGCCCTGCCGCCCCACCTAGGACCCCGCCGAGATTGCCGAGACTGGGAACAAATTTCCAGAGCGCCCAGTATCTCAAACATCGATACTAAACGCAACCGAGAGTGACAACTTCACCGAGACTATAGAGTAGGCCCGATACCCAACTCTAAAACGGCTAGAACAGCGACATTGGTCGCCTCGGACATTGTCCTAAACGAAAACGGCTCTTGCATGCGTCTGTTCTGGTAGTTGAAAAGTTGCTATAGGGACAGACCTCCTAAGCGATCAAAACCGTGTCCTATGCGAGTATAACGTAGCTCACTAAATACTCCCCCCAGCCCAACCACATTGTCCCCGGTCTGCTGAGCACGACGTGTTAGGACAAGAGGCAAAATTGCGATCCTCGTCTTGGACTGCCGAAGACATCGGGTTGAAGTTATTATCGAGTAGTGTACCACCTGGCCTAAGGACAAAGCGCGATGAGAGACTCGGTAGGTATGTGAGTGAGGATTTTCTGGACTCCGATGGCCCGCTGGACAAGGTTTTTAGTGGACGCCCGCACGGGCACCTCGCTCATGGCGCGACGATTATCAGCGCCCGATTATTTGTTCTATAAGTAATTGTCGATTTCTACCGTAATTTAACTCGTACACTAGACGATCTTATTAATGTAACTATGCCTAATTTTCGTCGCAGGTTCATGCCTTTCCGCGTACCCCGATTCATGCTCCCGCTTGATTAAAACTACCAGGCAAAAGAGGCGAGCTACCTTTTTCCCGCTCGGTTCCCTAAGAGTGTGGAAAGCCCCGCGTTGTCTAGAGCGAGTTTCGAAGCATGCCAGAACACATAACCCGAGCTATAGCGGACTCAGTCGAACGTTTCGGGTATAGATTTTGGTCCGGTATTTTCCGGGAACTTACTCGCTCGCACCGCCTCGCGCCCCGACTAGACGCGGACAAGGAAATGGACAGGCACGGCAGTCTCCGCGTGTCCGCTCATACGATGCTGGAACCTCTTGTATCTAATCTGTTTTGTACATAATATGAAAATAAAACGTTGAAAATCATCCCTGGTGTCCATTGTTGTTTGTATACAAGCGTTATAAGTGCGTCCGAATGGACGGGCCAACTCTGCGTGCCACGGCTTGACGAGGAGAATATTCCAAGCCCTGACACGTGCAGTTCGCCACCAGTACTTGTGTGTGAAAATCACGGAATTGTAGCAAGAGTGGTCCACCTTATTTGTCAATCGAACTCGCTCATGAAATTAGTACACGCAAATAGGGATAAAATTTACTAGGAAAATGCTATTACTAAATACGGATAAATAGGTCATTAGGATACCGATTAGATTGCCCGACGTTAAACTTTCAGGGCATGTCGGAACCCTGTGGGGGCCACATGGCTACAACAGACAAAGTGTCCGGTTAAGAATAACGCAGCAGAACTCAAAATTTACCTAGCAAAATCAAACTTATCACGCCTTTTACCTTAGGTCACGCTAGATAAAACAACTTCCATTTAGGCTAGGATAGGGAACATTGGTATGACACTATGACCTGTGAGCAGGTTTCGGTGTCAACCTCCCTGGGGGACCTCAGCAATCATGCCAAGATACTAGACACGTGCGCAACCAATCGGGCGGGGTCCGAACACACCCCGTGAAGCGCGCCTGCGGCCTGCTAAGCTCCGTAACTTCTTGGGTCTGACCAAGGAACGTGGTTAATATTCAAAACTTAGGGTCCGCCCTTGAGGTTATGATAGCCGGGGTCGTACGGGCATGGTGTTAGGAAGTTGCGCCATGCAGCTGCGTCACCGTTATTACATAAATACACATAAAACGTTTCTGCCGTACGAATGGTCTCGTCAGACAGGTATAGGCTGCCGTAGCGTTTTTTCATTTATATTTATAAATAAAATATATGCCACAATACAAATATATGTGGGGGGGGGGGCCCCCCCCCCCCCCCCCCCCCCCGCGGGCCCCCCACCCCCCCCCCAATCTGCCCCGCCCCCGCGGGGGGGCGGGCGCTAGGCGGGGTCCCCCCCCCCCGCCCCCCCTCTCCCTCCCCCCCCATGCGAATGCGGCCTACGTTGCCTAGTGGATAATATAGGTCCCCCCGGGTGTGGCGACCCTTTCACTGAAAATGAAGGGGAAGTGGGACACCTCCTTACACCCACAATGTCGGGCTTTGTAGCTGCCACAATATCCGCAGCGTGCACTAATGCGGCGTTCACGTTATAATGTCCCAACGTTTGGAACCTATGTACCCCACACAGTGTCAGACACACTGTTGACAACAGGGTGTTTTAGACACCCCCATGTTTTTAATAAATTTTTTCAACGGTAGCTAGTTACGCGTATTACCACTTGCCGACAGTGTCAGGCACACCGTGTCTTCTGGTAGTTTTATTGACACTGTTCGGAATTATTTGAGCAATGTTCATATGGGCTAGATGCAAATATCGAGAATTTAGGAAAAACTCCACAGGACGGTTGACTAATAAACCGCATTTGCTACAGACGGTGTCCGTTATAGTTAATTCGCGCCAAATTGGTGTGTACGACACTGTCTAGAAAAAATTTAGTAGCTAAGGGTGTGTCGTACACCCTCGGCATTTGATTTACAGTATGGGTGTCACCCTGACTGTCTATACGGTAGGGTCGCGACTGCAGGGGGTCAAAAGTTCCAAACAGCGGGGACATTATAACGTGAACGCCGCATAAGAAATCCGTAGGTCAACACCATTGATTAGGCTTAGGTAATAGGTAATATTGGGTGAGATTCTCTATTAGATGTAGCTGCTAGCAAGTTTGTGATCGCCTACGGTGGGTTAGAACGCAACAGGAGAACAGTATTTCACAATTTTGGCTAACCGGGGCGAGAGCTTAAAAGACTAGTCAGGTCTTAGCCCGACTTTACTTGAGCGAAATGCGGAGGACGGTTAGCGGACGGGCAATGGTAGTCAGCAAATAGTGCAAGTGTATTTTTAATAAGCACAATAGAACGTCGCAAGGGGTGTTGTTTATTTAGCCTACGGGACCGCTTGAAATAATGTTCATTACGGCGTTGTCAGGACTTTGCCCAACGCAGCCTATTTTGCGATTCAATTTCCGAAAGGTTGACTCAATAAAATATCGAAGTTGGACCCATGCATTATCATGGTATCGTGCGGACAGGGATGTGCGAATGCAGCGCCGTAAAAACACACTACCATAATGTTCACCTGCGTAATTGTTATCAAACGGAAATTGGTGGCATGTCAGGACTTGGCCCAACAGCGCAACACAACGCTTGCCGCCTTACTATAACACAAACTCATAATAGTTATCGATGCCTTTAGCTTTTTAGCGAACTAATATTATATCGGGGATGGAGGCTTGGTATCGTTAGCAAACGCGTGTTCTTTGGTGCTCTAAGGAAACGTTGATCAGAAGAGAACAGTTTATTGCATAACCATAGATGAACACAAGATAGAAATCAATGACGGTATTTACAAAACACGGCTACGCCGAGAAACATTACATTATGGTACGCACAATACTAGAACAGACTCGCAATGGGCAGCAAGCCGAATAAAGCGCGAATTGTAGCTGTGTCCAATAAATTATCAATATCAAGTGAGGCAAAGCACTAAGGCTTAAGAGTCGGTATCAAACCTATGGTATCATTTCGCACGCCCTTCAGCCCCTACCACCTGTAAACTGGTCAAGAGAAAAAACGTCTATCTATATACACACACGCTCGGCCCACCGTCGCACCGAGGGCGATGCCGGGAACCCAGTACGGCTCGCAGAAACAATAAAAATCGCTAGTAGACGAGTAAAACCTGTGCTGAGAAGGAGCTCTCACTGCATCCCGCAGAGTCGAGTTTTACAAATGCAGCTAATCGATGCAAAACCTAGCCTAACTAAATCATAGGTAGAGTAAAAAGGCTGCACGGGATGCAGAACAATCAACGCAACGTGACTGAAGTGAAACCATTGCAAAAACGCAACTAAATGAAACGACCTAACACTTACAAAGCTGAGACCGCACTGAGCTCCTCGATGCGACTGCGCATCAGCTTTTATACTCTGGTAGCTCTTATCTAAAACCGGAAAATCGCCGGATAGTCACTATCTGTTGGAAGTTAAAAAGGTGGGACTGATAAGCGTTTGTTTATAAAATAGGCTGTTATCTGCGTGAATATTTACTAATTTTATTATTATTAAATGCGAGATAACTACTGACGAAACAAACAAGTTAAATAACTTAAGATAAGAACAATTGTTTATTCCCGAAGAGATAAGAAGTATAGGGGCTTTGGTCGAAGTATGCTTAAAATAAGGCTAGGTTTAGACCAATGCAACAGAAGATCAAATATACGCAAAATACAACAATGAAAACAATTATGACAAATAAAAAGACCTGATGTTACACCGACGCGCAGACCTGGAGCAGTGCAACTATGAGGTGATGTCAGGACCGACCAATACGTAATGATATAACAACGTAACGGTGGTGAGGGAAAGCGTTTTCGCCTGGGACGGCTTTCCCTCACAAATCCCCATTTTTTATTTTTGAACCGCAAAAAGGTTACATTGGGGGGATAATGAAAATTTGGCAAGAATGGCGCTTTGTTAGTCAACTAGTTACTTGGACCGACCGTGCACCGTTTCAGGAATACAGAGCAAAACTGGCATAACGACATATTATAAACATATATTTAACAATTCATACACATTTAGCGACACTGGTTAACAATAACACAATTACTATATACAAAGTAATCAACTAACTGCAGGGCTAGACGAGTATATATTGTGCCGTCGTGCAGTAAAAACTGAAAGGCTTTTATTTCGAGCTCCTTTCAGGCCAGTTATTTATCCGGAGAAATCAGCCGAATACATTTTGATCACCCTGCTCTGTTGAGCACAACTTTGACGAACAGGTTATTATTTACGATCTTCTGACTGAATTTTCCGGGGTCAGTTTACACATCTGGTCGACTGTTTATTTCCTAAGGCCGTGAGCTTAGCTCAGGCAACCACCATACACCTGTGTGAAAAATTTGGTTTGTGATCGGTTCAGAGGCGTGAGGTCAGAGCGCAGGCAACTGTTTTAGCACATGAGATTTTAGTTTTGTTTGTTTCTTGGATCATGGTCTGACTTTATTCGAAGGAGGCGGCCACAAATTACTATGGCAGCTGTATAAATTCCTATGTTGCGAACATATATGTGTACTTTCCGTCATCGTGAACGAGAACGTTTTCTTGGCCTGAGAAGGCCAGAAACGCTCGAGTGTCCTCCCCGCTTTTTCGGATCCCTTTGAAAGCCTGGTTTCTCGCTTTAGATAGTTTTGGTCCTACGTAATTTGTGGGCAGTTTTAGTTAGCCGATTTAGATTAGGAATGGTTCCGCCCCACAAATATTCGACATATTACGAGACTCGGGTTCCACATAGGTTATTGAGCTGCTGAATCATGTAAGCCTGTACGGGTACAGGTGGATGTGGTTAGTTCGCCCGCCCCAGAAACGAGAGGGTTTATACTGGAATGAGACATTCCCGTGTCCAGTATTCCATTACAGGCATCGAAAAGCTCCAATTGCAAAGTCTCAACCAGCCGGCGCAGCCGCGGGTATGCCTGGCAAATTGTGATGAGGAAGCAGCCAGCTTGAAACCAACTATCCGACGAAAACGGTGGAGAAAAGGAACTATCTTTGGCCATGACCATGTTCTTCTAGTTATTGACTGATAGATGGAGTAACACTGGCAAATGGTGGTTCGTGAAGCCGATAACACTAGTCCTTATGGTTCTATGAGCACACCCAAATCGCGACTGACGAAGGATCCCAACCGGGCAATGTGAGCGATGAGTGGTGACGGTTGAGCGTGAGTGGACGTGCCAAATAAATAGAAGGTTGCCCATAGCAAGTATAATAGGTAGCTGATGTGAAAGTGGGTCGTCCGAGCTTGAGTGCTAACAGGTTGCGCCGATCCTGCCGTCGCAGCTTCTTCGACATTTGATTGATGGGTATGCGGCTGCCCTGAGCACAGTTATAAGCCCCCGAATTCATCGGAGCACCGGTTGCAAAATGTCAGCTTCGACATTCGCCCGATCGTAACTTGCACCCAGCTGGGGTGGTATTTCTAGACCGGTGCCAGTTTCCATTCGAAGAGCCTGACGTTCGGCTGTCTCTGTGTCCGAATCGCTTGAACTGTCGTCATCATAGAAACACGTCCCTCGGCATCGTTCTCGAATATGGTAGTGTCTGGCTTGACGCGTAAGTGGCCGCAATATTTGGTCTACAATGTCGTGTAGATCGGCTCCAGCGAGGCTACCTCGCCACAAATGAGCTTCAGTAACATTCCTGCAGATCATGTTATCTACACTTGAGTTCGTATCAGCTTGCTGTGGGAACGCAATCAGGGTCCACATTACCTGCGGCAACTGTAGCAGTAAATGGTGTAGCAGCGATAGTGCGTGTTGTGTGACTTCCTGCCGACTGCTATTAGTGATCAGGGGGTCACGAATGTTTAATTTGGCTTTTGGTGTCAGGTCGAATAGCTGATTTGTGAGTCCGTTGGCAACACTCCAGATACCGCGAGGCGTTGAGTATCTGCACGTGTCGGTGCAAGTGCCATGTGGTTGTGTCCAAGCAAGTGAGCAAGGCGGGTTGAGGGCTTGCTCGGCTTGCAGTAGCCTATAGTATACCATTGAAAGCCTATTGTTGTCGTTGACCAAAGAAGTTATTGAGATCAATACTTCGCATTCGGCTAGCTGTGGAAGCGACACACGGGGACCGTCTCGTTCAAAGACGAACGGGGACACTTTCCGTAATGCCCGTACAATGTGTTCAGCTTCTTCGCAAATGACTTCGTGGGGCGCGGTTGAGCGTAGTCGGTCGTAGTGGTCAATTTGTCTACGCAGTTCGATTAATACGCTCGTGATACGTCGGTACGTCAGCCACGAGGGCTCCATGTGCGATGTCTCGTCGTTAGCGGGAAGATTCGCATGGCTTGGTTCAATTGGCAGGAAGACAGATTACTCGTCGTCATCACTGATCGCAGAGTCACGGGAAGCACTGCTGCCAGTGATACTAGCTGAAGCTTCCGATTGTAAGTCGCTGTTAGTGTCATCCATTCGTTGTGGAAGTTGTAATGTCTCTGAATCCACTGCAGGGTGCAGCCTGACGGCAAGATACTGTTCGCAATGCTGATTACAAGGTAATATGTTCACTCCTACGAACAAATGACTGGGTCCACGCATGTAATGCAGCTGTAGTGCCGTCGGTTGTCGGAGATAAACATCCATGTGCTCGTTGTGAGCTATCGTATACACTGCAGAATTGTCGGGCAGTGGTGGTCTGGTCGCACCGTTACATTGATTTTCTACAACGGAAGCGGTTGAAACGTAAGTGGCAGTAGTTGACGGATCTGTTGGTGATGTGAGCTCGGAGTTTGACTCAGCATTCTCGGTCGTAATGGTGTCATCAGTCCCTCCCAATATGGGAAATATAGTGCCTGTTACTACGCCCGAAATTTGATTAGCACCAAGGCCATTCTTAAAACTATTATTTGAATAAGTGCGCTCGCTGCGTTGTGGTTTCGCCGCATTCAGGCTCTGTTTAGCTACCGTGTCGCCAAATTCGCCGGTTTTAACAAGACTATGCGCATCCTGGCCAGGTTCCACGAGTAAGTCCTCAATAAATGATTCCTTCGTGGGTTCTCTGGCCGTTAAACTAGGTTGCAAACTTTCCGTTACCGCGGGTAGATCTGAGCTTGCTGATTCCGCTTGGATTAATTTTCATTTATCCACTTGGCTACATCAGGCTTTACGCTGGGCAGTTTACTCACATTACACAAACATGACGCAGTACACACAGTTGGATTACACACAGTCGACACGCGCTTCACACATAGGTCAACTTAGCTAGCTGATGGCCCTAGGCTCGATTCGGAAAGGCTTAGTGACCGCAATCCCTCCGGCGATGCAAGCGGCCAAACTCGCACAACCGCTGCTACCAAGGGCGGCCGAATAATTTGATCGACATCTTCTACGGGAGCGTGTGGGTTACGTGTTCCGGACTGATTACCTCGGCAGCACTCTCCGAACCACCAGCGGTCACGTCACGGGCAGGATTTGAGGAGCGCGTTCCTATCAAAAATCTTGCTGCGCGTCCAACGTTCCGCATTTTGAACCCTCCCGATGTCGGGACAGCGGGATACTTGCTCGTAGAGCCACGCCAATCTAAACACTTTCCGCAGGAGTGCATTACCAGATTCCACTTTGCATAGGTCATTGCAGGTTCTACGCAGTTCATCGCTAAACGAGGAGGGCGAGGAGACTGAGTGAGAGCTTAGGCTACCACGGCTAACACCAACCCTGACCTCGGTCGGACCCTCCTGGGCGGACAGAATTTTTTGAACAGGCCTTATGGCCCATGAGTCGTCCAACGCAAGTTCGGTTTTGAAAATGGTCGGCATCCCGTCCGAAACCGACTGACTTTTGATTTCGAGAACGCTAGGCCCTAAAACCGGGGACAGAGACCGTGTCACCCGAGCGGCTCTTGCTTTAGTTACGCTTCTCAAGCTACCCGGCGCTTTATAACTACCGGGCGCCTTTGGAGCGAAATTTGACAACTCAATATTTTCGCCTACACGTTCTCGGCGCGCCATAGTTCTCCGAGGATTTATCGCCTTCACTAAGTTAGGTTCATTCCCAGGTTCCATCATCTGGACTTCCGACAAGTCAGCTCGCAGTTCCAGATGTTCAAGAGCCAAATTTTTCCTATCTGGAGTGCCGTACTTAATTGGTCGGTGGCTGGGATCGCAGCTCCGACCCCTAGCGATAGACAACCCTACCCCGGAAGCTGGGAAATTTTCAACGCGTGTGCCGCACTGGGACTGTTGGACATTGTACTTGACGACAAGCGGGGCTTGATGTTCGGCCTCGCCCAACAACTCGCTGCACGGAGATCCACCATTATCGTTGAGTATCGCACCAGATGCAGTCACACGCGGTTGGACAGGGACAGGCGAGCGATATTCGGCAATCGTTCGGCTGCGTACGTGCTGCAGAGGAGTCTCGCTGAGACTCCTAGGGAGAAAAGGATTTCCGGGGTCTCCAGGACACGGGTCGGAAGAACCACGCTTTGAGAGAACCACGCCCCGCGCTTTCGTACAGGTACTGCAACTGGTTGGCCCGTGAAGAGTGTTGAACACGCGCTCCGTAAATGGTACCTGCCTAATCACAGCGTGTGTAAAATTGGACGATAGGCTCCGCAAGTTTTCGACACTGGTTTCATTTCCACGCAAGTCTCCAAGTTCAACCGTAGGGCTCCGAGGACTTTGCCGAAGCAGCACTTGTGGTTCTACGTCTGGTTCCCGTAATCCCGACCCAGGACAGCAATCAGGCTGTAGGGTTACAACGGTGGTGAGGGCGTGTTGATCAGGCACACCCTCGTGGACCTAACCCAGAGCCAGACCCTGTTCCTGGGGAGCTGCGATGGGGCACTCCAGTTGGTGGGCTGGTGCATTACAATCCACTAGGTTACGCAGGTTTCGTACGTTAATTTTTGCGCACTTTCATCACAATTACGTTGGTTTAGGTTTTCCGCGGTTTTAGTTTCGCTGTACGTTTCGTTGCTAGACACGATAACTGATCCATTATCACAGTCGCTCGCCCTAGATAAATACGCGAGCATTGTTGAGATATCGCTTGCCTTGCTCACGAAATCTCCGCTACGCTGGGACTTAGGCGCTAACGGACAGGCTTCTGACTCATGATTTTCAAGTGCTTTCGGGCAATTGTGACCGAGTGGTGCCGAGTCCGGCAGACGGCTGGAGCTATTCTGAAGTTTTACCTCAGAATAATAGACTATTTCCTTCGGCTCATCCCAAAATGACTCATTCATTTGTTGGTAAAAACGTTCGTAAGCTTTCCCATAGCCAGGTCCGGCGTCGTACTCAGGCTGTACTATCAATTTAGCGCAAGTAGGTAAATATTATGATAGGCAGTAAACGTGACCATTGGAGATTGCCCCAGCATTCTCAAGGCTTTGTATCTCCTGTTTTAGTATGTCGAGTCGATATTGAGTCTCCGGATCGCACGGTAGCGAAGCTCCCTCTGACAGCAAAGTATTCTGTTGATACGATCGGCTAGGTTGGCGTCGCGTGTCGTAGCCATCGTTAAAGTTCCCCGTCCTTGGTCTGTGCTCGTTCCACCGTTGGTTTCCAGCGTTGTTCGCGGTGACTACCCGGTTGGGCGCATAGACTCCTCCAACTACATTCGGTGGCCCACTGGGTCGGTAAGAAGGCCTAGGGCCAGTATTGTCGCCACGCTCCGAGGGTCCAGGAACAATTCGATGATTATGGCGGTAATGCGGCCGGTTAAGAGCGCTAGCGAAGTTTCGCGTGACGCCGCGATAATTTGCTGCCGTCGGTCTTGAATATGAGGGTGGATAGGCGTTTACGGCTCGTATCGGTGAAATACGAATGTGGAGACGCATAGTACTCAACACGCGATTGAGGCTGCTCCGAAGTTGTGACGTTGGTTCCTGCGAATCTGGTTGGACATGTTAAAGCTGTGTGTCCAGGCATGATACACAATTGGCACGATATTTGTGCAGCGGCTCCGACGCCATATCCAGTTAACGCCATAACTTGTGGCTGCTTCTCCTTGTCCACGAGCTCATCCGTAAGCCGTTTTATGATTCCTTCGTTTTTTGATGTCGACAATGTGTGCTTATCTAGCGAATCGGCCAAAGAGCGAATGGCATCGAGGACTGGGCCCGTGTCGCCAGCAGCAGAGACTGTCCCATCACAGGCGACAGCGGCGTCCTCGTATCTCTTTGCAGCGTCCAGCATATCTTCGAAAGTGTCACAGTTTGAGTTCATTAGATGCCGCCGCAGGTCGTTCTTCACGCCCATGAGAAAGTACGCCTTAAGCCATTCGCCTTAGTCAGAATCTCCTAACGGAGGAGCGTCACGCAAAAGTCGTTTCAGTTCGAGACCGTACAGTAAAGCAGATTCGCCCGTTCTCTGCTTACGCTGGGTCAAATCGTGCACAACGCGACTTTGACTACGAGGGCTAGCAAGTAGGTGTTTCAAATTCGCTGTTGCGGTCCGCAATGTTTCTTTCTTGATGGGCGGAAGACTGTCGAAAGCTGTCAATGCAGGGCCGTCAAGGAGGAGCGGTAGATAGAGTAGACGCTGATCGTCCGTCCGTTGGTTAGCATCGGCAAAGCGTGTAAAGTTATTAAGCCATTCTTCGAACTCTCGTTCCTGGCGTGGATCAGGAAAACGCGGAACGCTTTCGAGCCGTGCTACTTGTGGTGCCCGCCGGTGTGCGCCCGCTCCCAGGTCTGTTTTTTGAAGCAAATCTGCTAAGCCTAACAGTGTGTCCGTGACACTCGAGTCAGCCACTCCAGCGGTCGTGCGTCCAGTATCTGTTCGTGCTAGTGGGGCAGAAGGATGAACCTTTCCTACGCCTAAGTGAGAGTGAGTAGGGTCAGTAGACATGTTCGTTCAATGTTAGCGATTTCTCTGCAAGCTATTTAGCGATAGAATATATCGTGGGCAAGACTTGGGCTATACATTAAGAAGATGCACTAAGGTCGCCTGTTAAAAGTGCTATAAAATGCCAAACTGCACACCTTCAACTAAGGGCTTAGCCGCTTGTCTCCGGATTTTGTGACTAACTGTATTAAGTGCTAGTACTAATGCTAATGATGCACGCCTTTAACAAAGGGCTTAGCCACTTGTCTCAAGAAATCGTGACTGACAGTGTTCGATTGGTATGGCCACTGTAGGAATATTCAGCAATGCGGGTGTGATCGCTTGATGAAATCGGCGTAGAAATATAATTTCAACAGATCTTAACTCTATTCTTAACGATGGATCGGGACTATTACTAAAAACACGCGGGGATGGAATTCACTAGTATCTAAATGCTTCGTTAGCACAGTTAGAAAGTTGGCATTAAGACTTGAGAAGGTTAGTAGTCCGGAAATTCGGTACGAGTGGCAAGAGACTAGTGATTCCTGGGTAAAGTTAGTGGTATATGCTCAAGAAAAATTGTTTCTACTCGTCGGGCTTCCGGTATCACTTCACAGATACGCCAATACCTCGGTTATGCATAATCATTACAATTAAATGGTATATCTCTTACGAAACGCTGTTCGATCTTCAAACGTCGGTTGCGTCGGCTTCTCCAAATACCGTAATTGTACGCCAAAAAATTGCTCACTCGCAACGATGTTCCAATCGATAGTCGACAAATGCGGCCGTAGGCAGTTCAATAATACGTCGGCGTTCCTGTAGTAAGCTGTCGGAGCCGTAGGTTCGTGGCGTCGATAAGATCGCCGATGTCCTGACGAGGCAGTACGTCAACGAACCGATCAATAAGCACCGAACGAAATAACGAAGCCCAATAAGAGTCTATAAGCAAATGAGCGGCCATACGGTTAGCAAACTGTACGGTTATTGTCAATTGGTCACGGATATTCTTAGGCAA
This sequence comes from Trileptium ribeirensis, assembly GCA_030248225.1. Lineage (NCBI taxonomy): Eukaryota > Metazoa > Nematoda > Enoplea > Enoplida > Thoracostomopsidae > Trileptium > Trileptium ribeirensis. Next base: position 20,143 of record JASANE010018005.1, read on the forward strand.
ATATTACTCCAAAGTCAATTAAAGTAACCAATCGCGAATGACCGCGACATGTTACGGTTACCAATCTAATGTAATATAACACAGACATCCGTTCAGCCCATAGGCAATGTACCTTTGGCCAGGAAACACTATCAGATACAACAATAAGAACAGCGACTCGCAGGCAGGTGGGAATCGGAAGCCCTCAGCTTATCCCAACTAACTCGTTAGATATCAAACAAAACTCAGAGTATACCAGAAGTTTATTTGATAGTGAACAGTGAGACCAGAAGCTAACTAGCGCGCGTGATTCATCCAACCAGCCTATTAGTAGCTTGATACACGAGCAGTAAGCACAACTGCGGACTACTGAACAATTCCAGATCAACCAAGTACATCGGTTACAAACGCGTCACTTAAAATACACAGAATTTACATATTACCAAAAACCTATGGTACAGGTATATCGGATAAGATAGCCATACCTTAATCATCAGTCATTAAAATTACCACAAGACGACTATTCGCAAACCTAGGCTCAACAAACGATAAACATATCCCTAACACCGTTTCGCGTGCTAGAATATAATCTGGCGTGAGCATGGTCGCATTACTTTCCACATAAAACGATACCCTAGGGCCTGCCGCCCATAGTAACTGCGTGAAAAAGAAATTCTCAGTCCAATAATGCTATTAGACTCTTATCTGAAGATGGTTCCTCTTAGGCTAAGTGATATATAATCAGACGGCAAGCCAATAATTTTAGTAAAACGTAAAGATTTTAGTAACCGATAATGTAAACAGGGCACAATTCTGAAAATAAGGTAAAAGTGATTTGTAGAACCGGTATCGCTTGCGCCAAAATTCTTGATTAAATAATGCCCGAATGGGGCAGGGAGTATTGCCACGGACAACCGTGGTATGCCTGTCCTCGAACGCGAGAATGGGGATCCGTACCAAAACACCACGGACTGTCGCCGAAAAACGCCGAAGCTCACGGCGTAGCCCCCAATTTTGTAACGGGGAACGCGGGCTGCCCAACCTCCACCTGCAGGAACTCCACACCCCTCCAAATCTATATCGCCCCCCCAGGGGTGGGCTCAGTGCAAAGGAGAGTTGCCGCCCTCTGGTCCTGGTGTTCCTGGGCAGGACCCCCGTGCGAATACGGCCTACGTTGCCTAGTGGATGATATAGGTCCCCCCGGGTGTGGCGACCCGTTCATCCAAATGAAGGGGAAGTGGGACACCTCCTTACACCCACAATGTCGGGCTTTGTAGCTGCCACTATATCCGCAGCGTGCACTAAGAAATCCGTAGGTCAACACCATTGATTAGGCTTAGGTAATAGGTAATATTGGATGAGATTCTCTATTAGATGTGGCTGCTAGCAAGTTTGTAATCGCCTACGGTGGTTTAGAACGCAACAGGAGAACCGTATTTCACAATTTTGGCTAACCGGGGCGAGAGCTTAAAAGACTAGTCAGGTCTTAGCCCGACTTTACTTGAACGAAATGCGGAGGACGGTTAGCGGACGGGCAATGGTAGTCAGGAAATAGCGCAAGTGTATTTTTAATAAGCACAATAGAACGTCGCAAGGGGTGTTGTTTATTTAGCCTACGGGACCGCTTGAAATAATGTTCATTACGGCGTTGTCAGGACTTTGCCCAACGCAGCCTATTTTGCGATTCAATTTCCGAAAGGTTGACTCAATAAAATATCGAAGTTGGACCCATGCATTATCATGGTATCGTGCGGACAGGGATGTGCGCATACAGCGCCGTAAAAACACACTACCATAATGTTCACCTGCGTAATTGTTATCAAACGGAAATTGGTGGCATGTCAGGACTTGGCCCAACAGCGCGACACAACGCTTGCCGCCGTACTATAACACAAACTCATAATAGTTATCGATGCCTTTAGCTTTTTAGCGAACTAATATTTTATCGGGGATGGAAGCTTGGTATCGTTAGCAAACGCGTGTTCTTTGGTGCTTTAAGGAAACGTTGATCAGAAGAGAACAGTTTATTGCATAACCATAAATGAACACAAGATAGAAATCAATGACGGTATTTACAAAACACTACGCCGAGAAACATTACATTATGGAAACAATACTAGAAAAGACTCGCAATGGGCAGCAAGCCGAATAAAGCGCGAATTGTAGCTGTGTCCAATAAATTATCATCATCAAGTGAGGCAAAGCACTAAGGCTTAAGAGTCGGTATCAAACCTATGGTATCATTTCGCACGCCCTTCAGCCTCTACCACCTGTAAACTGGTCAAGAGAAAAAACGTCTATATACACACACGCTCGGCCCACCGTCGCACAGAGGGCGATGCCGGGAACCCAGTACGGCTCGCATAAACTATAAAAATCGCTAGTAGACGATTAAAACCTGTGCTGAAAAGGAGTTCTCCCTGCATCCCGCAGAGTCGAGTTTTACAAATGCAGCTAATCGATGCAAAACCTAGCCTAACTAAATCATAGGTAGAGTAAAAAGGCTGCACGGGATGCAGAACAATCAACGCAACGTGACTGAAGTGAAACCATTGCAAAAACGCAACTAAATGAAACGACCTAACACTTACAAAGCTGAGACCGCACTGAGTTCCTCGATGCGACTGCGCATCAGCTTTTATACTCTGGTAGCTCTTATCTAAAACCGGAAAATCACCGGGTAGTCACTATCTGTTGGAAGTTAAAAAGGTGGGACTGATAAGCGTTTGTTTATAAAATAGGCTGTTATCTGCGTGAATATTTACTAATTTTATTATTATTAAATGCGAGATAACTATTGACGAAACAAACAAGTTAAATAACTTAAGATAAGAACAATTGTTTATTCCCAAAGAGATAAGAAGTATAGGGGCTTTGGTCGAAGTATGCTTAAAATAAGGCTAAGTTCAGACCAATGCAACAGAAGATCAAATATACGCAAAATACAACAATGAAAACAATTATGACACATAACAAGACCTGATGTTACACCGACGCGCGGAGAAGTGCAACTATGAGGTGATGTCAGGACCGACCAATGCGTAGTGATATAACAACGTAACGGTGGTGAGGGAAAGCGTTTTCGCCTGGGACGGCTTTCCCTCACATATACAAAGTACCAATAATAGCATCAACATAGTACATTAATATACTCCCTATGTGCCGTACCATATTGATGTATTAATTGAAAGCTTGGCTGTCGCACATGAACTGGATGATCGTAACCGACGCCGTATACGCCTCCGTAATCGTGCAAAGTATGCAGCCAGATTAGTGCTTATATCCTCTTTAACTAACCACTTTGTCGAACATCTTGTAACGTTTCACCCGGTTATCTTCGCACACGAAGTGGTCATCATCACTGAATACCGTTTTGTAAACGACGAGAAGAGGGTTGCCCGAAACTTGCTTTTTAGTTTTACTACGGATAATGTGCTAGCTAATACGTAGCAACGTATTGATTGAACTCAAACGAAACAGTCATTAAGGTCACACAATGCATACCTTTTTTAAAAAAATTTATCGCTGCCATGAGACGCCTTAATTGCTACCATTATGTTTTTTATTGAATAAATTCACAATATCACGGTTATGCAACACAGATACATTAAAATAAAACAAAAAATATTTATACAATGCATAATCAAATCAATGCTCCTCTTTCATTTTATTAATATTGAATTCTATCACCACCTGGACTGCTTAACGTTGTGGGTGAAGTTTCAGTTTTTTTTGAGATCCGATCTACTGTCGATGTATTCACAATTTGATTTACAGTGACGATAAAATTCCACCGCTTACGCCTGTCAATATCCTACCTCATTTTGAAGATAAACATTGTGAACGCATTCTAATGCCATGGATGAATTTACGATTATATCGATATATTGTTAACGAAGCATTTTGTCCAAAACGTACGTTATAAAATGTATTACTAAGCTTGCTACCATATTGTAATAACGGTGACGCAGCTGCATGGCGCAACTTCCTAACGCCATGCCCTTACGACCCCGGCTATCATAACCTCAAGGGCGGACCCTAAGTGTTATAATTTAGCCACTTTTCTTGGTCAGACCCAAGAAGTTACGGAGCTTAGCAGGCCGGAGGTGAGCTTCACGGGGTGTGTTCGGACCCCACCCGATTGGTTGCGCACGTGTCTAGTATCGGGGTATGATTGCTGAGGTCCCCCAGGGAGGTTGACACCGAAACCTGCTCACAGGTCATAGTGTCGAACCGATATTCCCTATCCTAACCTAAGGAAGTTGGTTTGCCTAGCGTGATTTGAATTGGAAACGCGTGATAATTTAGGTGTACTAGATAAAATTCGAGTTACCATGAGTTTATTCCTAGTTGAACACTTTGTTCGGTGTAGCCTATGTGGCCCCCACAGGGTTCCGACATGCCCTGAAACGGTTAACGTCGGACTACTTAGTTCACATCTTAATAACCTGATTGTGATAATATTTAGTGACAACGTTTTCCTAGTAAATTTTACCTTTCGTGCGAGGGTGACTATCAAGCCAGTAAGATTGATAGGAAATTCGGTGGACCACTCTCGCCGCAATACCATTACACAAAAGGTCATTATTGGCGGCGGACCGCTCGTGTCAGGGCTTGGGGTATTTGCGTCCGCAAGCCGTGGCACGAAGGGTCGACCCGTCTGCTTGGACGTACTTATTACGCTGGAGATAAACAACACGGGACACGTTAGGTGACTTTCAAGATTTTATTTCTAAAGTATAGTACAGCGTCAAAGCGTAGACGGGCAAATAGAGCATAATCTTAAACGATAAAGATTGACATCGTCGTACCCGTTCATTCCCTTGTCTATGTCTAGTCGGGGAGCGAGGCGGCGCGAGCGAACGCGTTCCCGGAAATACCGGACCAAAATCTATACCCGAGTCGTTCAACGTTGAACGTTAACTCAGTCAGCTATCGCTCGGGTTATGTGTTCTGGCGTGCTTCTGAATTCGCTTCAAACGAGGTGCGGCGTTATGCGGGGAAGGGAAAAGTTCGTCTTAGAGCAGCCTTAGTACGGCCAATGCAGACGATGCACTAATGCGGCCACCAAAGTTACCGACCAACTTCGATAGAGAAGGGGCATGAATCGGGGTACGAACCTAAACATAGAGTAACAGTGTCGGCACGGGCAAGTATATGCAAAACAAAATCATTTCGGGTACATGTCATTACATGGTTACCAACAAAGAATCACCTATAACGCCAACCGGCGGCTATTAGAGATCATGTTGCTACAGGCAAAGCATTAATATAACAGTCGGATGTACGAAAACTCAGTCCGGTGTGCATTCTCGATCCTACAAATCTGGCCTATTGTCCCCATAGAGTGTGTCGCAACGTTTTGCCCTTGAGGCAGACCTTACACTAATTGATAATCGTCTCTCTCAGTGTCTCAAGCCGAGCTCGACTGTCCCGAGTCCTAAAAATCCATGTATGGTTAGTTTGTGACGGTGGGGGTCGATTTTGGATGGTCGGGTAACGGTTAAAGCCTGCACACTTGTCCGGGGCGTCGTTGGGTTTACTTTGCGGAGTTGCCTATAGTAACTTTTCGACGATCTCAGTTCCCCTTTTCATCAGTTTCGGTAAAATCCTAGGTGGGACTGGCTGGGCCGGTCGATTGTTTCGGCGACTCTACCGGGCGATGGGGCGTGGGCATTTCGCCCGCGGACGCGTTTGCGTCCCCCTTTTGTTTTTTCTTTGTTGTTGTTCCTTGTTTGGTTTCTTTCTCTTTTCTGTTCCCGTGTTTCCCTTGCCGTTGTTTTCTTTGCTGTCCTCTCTCTATCGAACTCATCCTATTGCCTTAATACACTGTACACATCGAAATTGTACAGTGGCTCGACTGCACTATCGAAATTGTGCAGTCGAGTTATCACTACAATTTTATTAAATTTGTTCAGACCTCGATGGTCGAGTGGTTAATACTGAAATTTCTGCAGCGGGCTTAATTTCCCCGTGCAGGATCGAATCTTAACAAGGGAAAAATGAAAAAGGAGAGAGACAAAACGACAAAAATCATGGCAAGGGCATACATAGTACATAGCCTAACGGGCAACCAGAGATAAAATAGAAAAATGCTTAAACTCAGCGATCAAGTCGCTCCAAAAAGAAAACGGGGTTTTGCACTTGCTCGGTTTGGGGTCAAAATGATTCGCGAGAGGTCGCGATTTTCTTTTATTTAAGTTAGGATATCGGGGTTTTATTTCGAGCGTGGGGGTACCGTAGCGTACCTCCAAAAGTCAACCTTAACCGAAGACGGCAACTGGCTGGGGTCTCAGTTCATTTTAGGGGAAAGTTCTTTTCCTCGATATAATTGTCAAGCTTAACCACGAGCGTGTGGTATGGTGAACCTTGGTGATTTTGATAGTTCGACTAGGGTATTCTTTTGTGGAAAGCAACGTATGGCCGTGGATTGAGACAGTTGCCGACCAGCGGTGTCGTAGGGGCTGTCGGAGTCTTGGGCGGCTGGGGGCATCATCCCCCTTTTTTGGGCCAAGCGTCGGGTAGGGTCGGGAACGGGGCGGTCATCTAACATTTCTTCACTCGTCCATCCGGGGTTCTTGCCTGCTAAAAATATATACCGATATTTCTGTCCTCTAGTCAACACGACTCGGGCTTACCATAATAAACGACCGAGATTCTAGTACAAAATAAGAATAAATTACGTGAGTCCAAGCCGTGCGCAAAAAGATCGCTCCTCGCGGAGTGCAAACACCTTACGCTCAAGCTGAGACACTTAAAATTTGTTTAATCTTTTGTGCTCCCCAACTTTTCTTAACTCGTTCGAGTAAACGAAATTTTGGGGCTTCCTAAAGCCCGACGGAGGCTACTCCTCTGCCCCTAACTACGAAATCGGTCCGAGCTCAAGCAGCGGCATGAGCATCGGACGGTCAACTAAGCTATAAGTTTGTAAACTGTGAACGCAAGTAGAGAGACAAGTCCTTAGCATTAGTCGGGAAGTTTTACCGTGGTCGCCTCAGGAAAATTCGTTAATCCTAACTCAGGAATGACGAGTCATGTAAAACCATGGACGAGAGGCGTCCATTTTGATTTGCCCTACCTATGACCACGGGGAATCAGAACTACTTCGACTGTTGTGTTCACAACCCAATACCCCCCGTGCAATCACTCAACACGCCCCCGAAACGGAACTCGACAGAGGAGGTTAGTCAAAGGCCATGTGAAAGTGTGACTGACTATCATGGGTGAACCAGACGTCCTACGACGGGCGTCCGGTCGACCTACCGAGGCTAAAATCGTGCTACAACCAAGTAAATTTTGATGGTCTGTTACATCTTGATCTGGGGAAAATAAACCCCCATGCACCTGGTTCTCACAACTTACAACATTCGGTCCGGGACAGCAATTGCTAGTCCCCTTCCGCGAGACGGAAGATGTCTACGCGGGTCCTCCGTCGGTCGAATACCATTCCAAGCGCAAAACAAAGAGAAAAGCACGAAAGAGCAAAGTAAATTGCGAAACCAAACCACAATAATTATTGCGTCGGAGCCGGTCAGTAAAGTCGACCGAACTCCGCGCTGCCGAAGTCGAACTGATTCCAAGAGACGACGCGGTAGTCGTCGCCTCAAAATTTTCGCCTATATTGAAGGATGGCGATTTTGTCGCCATCCAATCGGAGAGGATCTCTTAACGCCCACTTTTTCGAGTTCAAACCCGGGCGCCCAATCGAAAAATTCCCAAGATTTTATTTTTGACAGCTATCGTAAACCCTGGGTGCCCTTTAGAGAGAGTCGGCTTCAATCGAAATCGCCGACATCAAATTTGAACCCTCCGAATACTCGGAGGTCGACCATCTGTGCGTTTTAGCTTAAATTCTGGCAAGATCTTAAACCTCATCCATCGTAACTTTTAAAATTATGTCAAAAACAGATCTGAAGATCATTACTCAGATCTCTTAAAGTTCTTACCTAATCCTAAATCGACTGTTATCCCCCAACTGTTCTACGAAATGGTTGACTTACCCGTCAGATTTAAAATTTTAAATCTTTTTTCCACATAAAATACTTGGATTTAAGCTGGAAATCTGTCCTTATTTCGGGACAGATTCGTCTTCTAGTCCCCATCCATCAAATTTCCCCCAGCTAACTCGCCGATTTGAGGTCAAATTCCAGCTATTTAGCGAGTTAGCTGCCTCATCCATCACCTAATTAAGCTTACTTAGAGGCCATCTGGGGCTAAATTTTACTGCTAAATCCACGGGTAAGCATGCAAACATTGCACGTTTACATGTCGGCTTACAAGATAAAGCCAAACATTCCTAGCATTCCTAACTGAATTTCAAATATCCCGACAGGACGTCTTCAGGCATCCCGAAGGGGGGACCGAAGGAGGGAATGAGCTGATTTCGCGGTCTGGGGTGCAGCACATTCCTATGTATCTTCTGAGCTATCGGGGGTCCCATTCAGGGACTCCCAGAGCCCACGGGAGGGCCCTAAACATGCCCCCCGTCCTTCTTAGTCATCCTAGTCCAGTCCGTCCGTAAAACTTAGAAATTTAGTAGAATTTCACATGTCCGTCGTCGTCTGTCCTGTTTTTTTGTCATGTTCTTATGTACTATATATATACATATATATCTATCCCTACATATATACATATATATACATATATACACACAATACTAATGAGCACATAAACACACACTACACATGAGACACACAGGCGACCTGAGCGACAGAAAGGTCGCTCAAGTTCACACCAGAAACACGCAGAACAACAACAACAACAACAACAACACACCACAACTACAACAACAACGACACACACACTCACAACACAACCACGACGACAGCGACAACAGCGACAACCGACCAAAGAAGTCGGTTAGAGAGAGAAAGAAAAAGGAAAAGAAAAGCGGAAAGGAAGGGGCACGGGAAGGGAGGCGGGACAGGGGGATCCTGAAGGATTTTCGAGGGGCCGGGGTGAAATTCGGTCCCAGGACGAAGAATGGGGCCGAACGATACCAAACACGAGGGGGGTAGACGTAGTGGCGGGTGGGGACCCAATTTTGGGTTCCGACATATGTTAGTATACAGGGTTTCCGCGGGCTCTCCCGCGCTAACGGTTGGGCGGAGCGGCGCCCGCCGGCGATCGTTGAACTCGCCTTGGGAGGGCGATTGGTGATTTCCCTGCCTTAAAGGCAGCGGTTAAAGGGACACTAAAATCACGGCAGATAGAGAGAGTGTCGATAGTGGTGGGGGCGCTTTCGTCGGCCTCCCGCGTTAACGGGGCAACGGACGGACACCCGCCGGGCATCATTGAAGATGTCTCGACGTGGGGAATGCAATGACGGGCGATTTGCCTACTTTTGAGTTAGGGATAAATTTTCGGTTGGTTTGTACCCACTTTCAGTCGGTATGCCAAATTGGGGTCACTTTGACAGGTTATAACGGGCCAACGAGAAGTCGGACAAGGACCCGCCGGATATCGCTGTACTCGCCAGGAGCAGGCGAGTAGAACGAGGGGTCGCCTGAGCCTATTTAGGGTCAAGGGTCAAATACGGAGTTGGTACAAACAGACGGCATCTTATGTTGGATTTTCGTGGTACATTATAAAACAGAGAAGCAAGCTATATAGCAGCGGAATGACCGGTCAGATAGAGACCCGCGTGGCCTCGTCAGATGCCTAAATGGGTAGGCTACTTGGAAACACGCGTACTTTCGATCACTGATCCGATGAGTACCAGGAAAACCAGTTGTTAGTATGGTGGTCAGGCAATTTTGGGCGTCAAAGGATGCTATAAAAAGAAAGGTTTTGATACGGTGGGGCGGAAAAATAGACGTACCGCGACACGGAAATCAGGCAGTACACACACATCTATATATATATACATAACTATATCCATATATGCCTATATCAGGTCCACTCGGAACCATGGTCACCAGCCAAACCTAGCGTAAGTATTGGCTGTTAATTGAATGTTCACCTGTTTGTCCCTAGAATATCTCAGGAAATCTTCCAACGATTTGTGATGTTTCGAGCTTATTAGAAAGCCCAAAAATTCTCTACCGAAAAGTACTCGGGACATTTTCGGTAAATCTGAGCCGTTAGACGGTTGCGGGCCGATAAACAGGCCCGAGGTCCGTTATTTCCGAATAATCGGAAACTACCGTAACCCACTTGTTTCAGCTTACTTTTGTGACCATTAGGCTATAGTTTGCTCGAACCAGGTAAAACTGATAGTCCTGATTTTGATTACTTCCCAATCCCTTAAATCATCAAAGGCCTCCTATTCCCGGACGGTCTAAATTTCGAAGTTTTGTGTGTGTGTTGCAGCGGGCGGTCGAGTTCCGAAGGCATTCCCAGAACCTACAGCAGCACCTACTTTTCGGTCTGAATCAAACTCCGGCCAAGTTACACTTTCGCCTCATATCACGCAGTGCCGTCTATCCGGTCCCGGGAAAATCCAAGACGAAAATACTACATGCAATAATAGCGCATACAGAAAGACAACGGGTTATGGCAAACAAGATAGGCAATACATAAGCAAGGTTACAGAATAGGCAATACATGTTAATAAGCAAGGTTAACAAGCAGAATAATATGATTAACAAACCATGGCACCCTGCACCACGCATGCAATATTGTTCCTGTAGACCCTGTCTGTTCGGTTTGAGGTACACTTAAACAATTTTACCGTCAAAACCTTGCAACAGACACGTAACGGGCCGGAACGGGCCTGTTACACTTACATAGCTCTGTCAATTAGCTATATGAAATATTTAATAAAATATGTTAACAGCAACCAAGCCGCACGGCGAATCACCAATTGTAGTAATGTAACTGAGCGAGAAAATCGAAACCACGTGATCAATAGCCTATAAAAATGTGTTGAAGTTAATAGAATTTTTAAGCGCATGTATTTAAATGCACATGTCTAGAGGTAGTCACTTCGTTACGCGTCCTTCAACTGGAGATCAATAGTGATACTGTTTTGACTGTGTGCAGCTGCGAAAATGTGTATTTTACGGATGCCGTATAAATGCGTCGCGGCAACCGATTCTATTAATAAACGCACATCCTTATAAAATTTTTTACATGAACGGTATTTCATATCCTGATTATAAAATTGAAATCACCATCTCAGCAAAGGGGTTCACAAAACTGTAAAACGTTTGAGTATTATTTTTGTAAATTCAATCAAAGCAATAATAAGTAAATTGTAAAGTACTAATTTTGTAACCAGTGATTGAAGCAGAATAAAATTGAATCACAGACTGTTAAGCTAATGATTTGAATGTATATTGTACCAGGAGACATCAAAATAATCGTATACTATATACTTTGCAAATATTTAATACACACATAATACACATGAACTGAACCTTATTACAACGAGGATAAAAACATACTCCCAAAAACTTCGACCCATTTTAAACATGTTCTTAGTACACGCTATATCACTAATAACATTGATCGCGCGTAGCATTTATTCAACTTTCGTCGATCTCAAATTGTAACCATGTGTTGGTTTCGGTGTGTCGGCTTCATGAGGAGAAATGTCCCTTGAAGTATCCCCAATTTTATCGATATCTTGTTTAGGGTCCGTCGTTGTAATTTTAGGAACAGTTTCGTGTTTACCAGAATCTGCTGCTTCCTCCGGTTCTTCTTCTTCAATCGAAGGTGGTTCCTTTATTTCCCTTAAATACAATGGTGGGACGTGGGGCCCATAAAACGGTTTTATGCGCTCAACGTGAACTCGTTTGGGAGTTTTTTTAGGATTGGTTATAGATTTCAAGATTACATCTGGCGATATAATCTTTTCTATTTCGTATATCCCGTGCCATGGCTGTGCTAACTTTTTTGCCATTCCCTGTTTGTTGAAGGGAACATGTAGCAGCACTTTTTGACTTTCCCAATATTCTATAGGGGTCGCCTTACGGTCATGAACTTCTTTCATCCGAGCTTGAGTTTTGACAATGTTTTCCCTGGCTATTTCCCAGGCCCGTTTTAAATACAGTTGGACATCCCGAAAACAGTCTTCCTCATCTAAATAATTTGTATTTGAGATTGGGAGAACCGTATCGATCGGAAGTCTGGGCACCCTTCCATATACCATTTCAAAAGGACTCAAGCTGGTGAATTCGTTTACACTTACTCGATAGGCAAAGCATGTAAACGGGGCAAATTCATCCCAGGTTCGTTGTGCCATGTCTACATATTGGGACACCATCTCCATAAGTGTCCTGTTAATTCTTTCCACAATACCGTTAGTCTGCGGACGGTACGGTGTTGTGAACACTTTTCGTGTGCTGGTCAACCGGCAAATCTGTTCAACTACCTCGCTCCGAAAGCTCGGGGCACTATCACTCACTAGTTCATGAGGCGATGAGTGACGACACACAATTTCGGTCATGAAAAGTTTGGTTATGTGGTTGCTTTCTGATCCGGCGTGCATATAGCCTCAGGGTATTTTGTAAAACGGTCCATGAATATGACAACATATCTATTGCCATTATAAGTTTGCGGTAGAGGACCCAACACATCCACATGGTATGTGCAATTAGGACGCGTTGCAGGGATCGGATTCAGAGGTGATTTAGCTCGGTGAGGTCCCGCCTTTCGCTTGGCACACTCCAAACAGGATTGAACCCATTTTGCCACATCTCGGTAAATCCCGTCCCAATAATATTTAGTAAACAATTTTTGGTAAGTTTTTAGTATACCCAGGTGATTGCCACCGACCACATCGTCGTGGTGGGCTGACATCACTTCTTCCCGCATAGCAAACGGGACTACTAGCTGTTCGAGTAGAACGCCTTGTTTGTATTTTGGCATGGGGTAATGATGGTAAAGGACTCCATATTTTACCACATATCGTGGCTGTATTGCAGCAAAATGAGCCGCGAGCGTCTTGTCGTCTGGACGCTTACCAGACTCAAGATACAGTTTTAAGGCCTTAATTTCAGGGTCTTGATCCTGTTTGTGAATATATTCTAACCGGTTAGGCTCCTCCACAGTTTTTGGAGGCTCTACGCTAGGTGCTTTACTTCGATATGTGGTTACTGCATAAGCGAAATTTATATCCTCCTCATTGTTTTGTTCTGTGGTATGGTTAGTTGGAATTTGATCTCCTTTGATTTCAACGCGCGATAGAGCGTCTACATGCCCCATCTTCTTGCCTGCCCTATGCTCTACGGTAAATTCAAATTCGGTTAGAGAAAGGGCCCAACGTTGTAACCGACCCGAAGCGTTTTTATTAGTTAGTAACCATCTTAAAGCGAAGTGATCCGTTATTATGGTTATCTTTTGGCCATAAATATAGCTGCGAAAATACTTCATAAAGTACACTACACCTAGTGCTTCCAATTCCGTAGCGCTATAATTTCGCTCGGCTTTTTGTAGCAGTCTACTTCCGTAGGCTATCGGATGCAGTTTATTGTCCTCATCTGCTTGCGACAAAATGCCACCAATAGCCTTGGTACTAGCGTCTGTTTCGAGAAAATATGGTTTGGAAGGTTCCGCTATTCGAAGGATGGGAGGATTGATTAGTTTGTCCCTCAAAGTCTCGAAGGCCTTTTGAGCTTCCGAATTCCATTCGAACCTTTTTAGTGTGCTGGTTAGCTGACTTAAGGGTTTTGCTATGAATGCGAAATCCTTAATGAATCGGCGATAGTAGCTACAGAAACCAAGAAAACTACGAACTGAAGTAATATCATGTGGTACCGGATATGACTTAACAGCCTCAATCTTTTCGGGGTCTGGTCTGAGCCCATCAGCCGAAATGATATGACCTAGATAAGGAACTTCATCCCTTAAGAACTTTGCACTTCCTGGCTTTACTTTTAACTCGACTTGCTTTAGGCGTTCAAAAACCTGTCGAAGTCGGTTTAGATGTCCCTCAAAAGTCTCGGAAAACACACATATGTCATCTATATAGATTAAACATATTCTCTCTACAAGCCCATGTAAAGTCGCCTCAAGTGTCCTTTGAAACGTAGCAGCTGCGTTACACAATCCAAAGGGCATCTTCGTAAACTGACACAAACCCGAAGGCGTGATAAATGCTGTTTTCTCAATAGAGTTTGGGGCCATGGGGATTTGCCAAAATCCTGATAGCAAGTCCATCACACTGAAAAGTCTGGCCTTCCCTATACATTCTAGCAAATCATTAATATTAAGTAAAGGATAACAATCCTTCTTTGTTACAGCATTGAGCTTTCTATAATCAACGCGTTAGGCGTAAAGATTCACCATCCTTTTTACCGACTAAAACTATGGGACTGGCCCACGGGCTAGTTGAGGGCTCTATAATTCCGAAGTTTAACATCTGATCTAGCTCGGCGGCAACTTTTTCCTTACGTTGGAAGGGTATACTATAAGGCCGCTATTTGATTGGAACAGCGTCACCAGTGTCGATACTATGTTGTATGACAGTTATGTCACCATAGTCATAGTCGTGTTTGGCGCAAACTTCCGAGTATTCTGAGCATAGGTCAACAAACCGTTTCGTTTGTTCGGGAGTAATTTTTGCTTGGTCTAGTTGAAGCTCACTCAAGAAATTTTTATCTTATGACTTTTGTGTTAGTACCGAGAAGACTACTGAGCTATCTTGTAAAAGCTCCACAGTGCCTAATGGTGTATTCTTATATAGCTTAACAGGATAATAGGACATGTTCAATAACCTGACCGGAATAGTAATTCTCGTGTCGTTTGATATTAAAATTTGGGCTGCCTGTAAGTCAAATCGCTCTAATTTATCACTCGGCTCAAAAATAACGCCACCCTCATTGTCGAAACCTTCAATCTCACAAGGTATTGCCACCTCGGTTCGCGCTGGAATAGTGGTATTGGTTTCCAAACGCAGGGTTTTGAAATCAGTTCCTCCTAGTTAGTAAGATACGCCATCTATTACTACTTGTTCTTTTTGGTGGTTGATGGTCACTGTGCCAAGTTGACGCAATACGTCAACACCTATTATTACAGAATGTGTACACTCATTGGACACGAAAACATGAAAATCAAAGTTTCGTTTACCGATGCCAAGGGCAACCTTAACAGCTCCCTTCATTTGCAAATTGTGTCCTGTTATTCCTACAGCTGAAGTCCAAGGGACCGGAACCAGGTCTTCGGACGTTAGCCCAAGCTTATCAAAAGTTTCGTTTGAAATTATGGTTATATTGCTACCGGTATCTAAGATTCCGGTAAATGGTTCACCTTCTATAGTGACATCAATTTGGGACGCAGCTTTACCCACCGTAAATACGGTTTCGGCCACGTGTGTGTTTATTTGTTGCTTACTGGTCGTATTGGATACTCTGCCACGACAGAAGGGAAGCTCACAAACATCGGGAACGGTGGCTGTTAAATTTGGAGGTGGATGATGGTGTGGAACAGCACAGCAGATGGAGGCTGGACGGGCATGTGCACCCCCGTGATGTGTTTGAACTTTTTGTTGTACCCTTGGAGTTTCTATTATTTCGATCCCTTCAGAATTTAAACCTCTTGCGTTAACAGAACTTCTCCTTTTACATAAGCATGTTAATAGTCTACGCCATTTTCTCCATAACACATATAATACACACAGTAACACTACTCCTATGATCAACACAGCCACAGCATACATGACTTCCACAGGGAAGTCGTCATCATCATGAGTAAGATACATTAGTTCTCGTTTCAAACGCTGATCGGTTAACGAAGAGTGATACTTCACATCCTCTAGCTTGCTCCAAGTAGGTGGGGCTATCTCAGAAAAATTAAACGAAAAGTTTCTAATAATCTGCATAAAGACTTCGAAATCTTGTACTGGGCGAAAACTGGACATAAGTACTTGATCTCCTACAATTATCATCGAAATGTTAGAGTGGGCGAAAACATTACACCATGGTTTGGTACAGGTAGCTTATCGGCATTCGTGACTTTACTACCTGGTTGAATACGTGTTACATGGACAAATTTTTCTGAAGTGCGGACGAGAATACCAACTCTTGTACTTTCAATGATTGTCTCTGATGAGGACTGTTTGATATCAAATGTGCAAGAATTTTTCACTGACGAATTTTTCAAATCATGTAAGCATCTGTCACTGGTACTGGTTGGCAATGCCGCTCTGTTATAGTACCACAGGCCTGGAGTTTTGTGGCAGGCATCCGATTTAACTTCGTAAAAGTAACAATTATTTAGTGCAGTATCATATGTAATGAACTGTGGAAGCGACAATCTCACAGTTGTGTTAGAAGTTATGTTATTAAATCCTACATTAACAACTCTCATAAGCGGTTGAATATTCTTGACTCTTATGCGGAGGATCTCTAATATGAGTCCGAATCTAGTGTTCATTATATCCATTATTACTGGGTATGCTTTAACGAAATGATAGAACAGGCTGGGATCATGTAAATATATCGTGTCGTGCAATGTGGGTTCTCGCTGGACTAACAATTTTATTTGCGAAGCGGTTAAGATTTCTGACGACAGAGTTCCGCTATTACCTGCCAAAACCATGGCGCGGACTACATTCCTAACATCGTTTAAGAAAAAGTTAGTTTGTGCCATAAAGTGGGTCCAAGCTACAGTTTTCATGAGTGTGCATTCTAAGGCGACAGATGTTTGTTCCATATAACGGACAATGTCGTGTGTGATGGCATATATTCGTTCCTGATTAACGGTCAGTTGTGCTATTGCTTCTTCGTTGCGGATGGTTTGTTCCCCAAATACTCGTACCGAATTCTGCAGTGCTATGAGTTTAGGTTTAAGATGAGACATTTGAATGCTATTAGCTATTCCCAAACCTATACTTGCAACGGAGGCAACTCCCGCTAAGGCAACCGCGACAAAACGTTTTTGTCGTTTGGGATGAACAAAGGTACAGGCAAACGGTTTGTCGGTGCATATACTCTGTAAGAGAGCCTCGTAAAATGCCGGGTCAACAGAATCGCGAAAATTTTCACTCAGCTCACTAAGGGCTTTCCGCGTCTGATCATGTAAAAATTGGTGACCTGTACAATTGCAATCCTTAGGGTTGACCGAATATCTTACCGCAGTTTTACAGGCTTCATGCTGTTCATGTCTTGTATGGACAAGTATAGGTACATAAACCGAATCTGCAGCTGTCATGACCAAGCCTTCAGGAACAAATCCTACACCAATAGAAGAGAAAATATGAGGATGTAAGCGGTTTAGCTCTTTAGCTACTGTGGATTGCGCTGGGGAAATCAGCGTAACCAAAGAAGTAGGACCAAAAGTGGACGAACTGATGTTAGGCCATATCTTAGTTTGGCCTTTGGCTCATTGGGCATTGTGGTTATTTTTGCCGGGTCAGTTTGTACGCTAATAGTAGTTGGCTCGAATGGTTTAGATTTTACCTCAGTTGCTCCAACTAGTTGTGGGTAAGCCTTTTCAACGAGTAAAGAATTTTGTTTGGTAAGGGCATCCACTTCTCTGCGAAGCTTTTCTAACTCAGTTTTATATGGAACTTCGGTGGAATTTTTCTGCTCTTCTTCCTTAGGAACGGGATGAAGCATTGTTGTTGCGACAATATTTCTGGTATTAGGAGCATTAGCCATGTGACCAATGTTGGGGATATTTGGTCTGAGGTTAGTACTGACCGGGGGTTTTCTGAAATTTTGTGAAAAATTATTCCGAGGTGGGAAACCACTGTTTGGTGGGCGACTGACATTATTTGTCCTAGTTTGGTTTCTTCTAACCAAGCAACCCATTGCCATGTGGCCTAATCTACCACAATTGAAGCAGCGTGGTCCGCGAGGTGAGAAATTTTGCTCAAAGTTATTAGGACGAGGCCGATTCTCCGGTGACCGGTTTTGATTTGTACTAACAGTAGGTGGGCGATTGTTTCTCCTTGGTTGGTTATTCCTAACTCGCTGCAAAGTATTTGCTATGTCTTTTTGGTTCCTAGCTAGCAGTTCCATTCCTTGTGCTACCTTTTGTAAGGTTTGATCCCGTGCTAAATTATTAGTAACACTGGTCAATCCGACTGGTGAGGATACATTTCCACAAAGAACGGATTGCATATCCAGTTTCTGGGCAAGGTCTTCTGCTTCCCTAAGTGTGTTTGGCATATCCCGGAATACTTGTTGCTTCATCTCCGGTGATCGCAATCCATTAAAGAATCGGGATATAATTTTCCTTTGTAAGGTCGCATCATTTTCATGCTGATATATGCTACGGCAGGCTTTCTTAATCGCCTTAAGATATGCGGTCACTGTCTCACCACTCATTTGATGGCGCTGCTCAAGTGCTGCTTCATGAAACATTGACCACTCTGGAGTTAATAAGGCGGTTCTCAGAGCTCGGACCAGGTCGTTAAAGTTTCTCTTTGCTGCATCGGGGACCCGTTCATACGCATCCCTTGCTCTGTCTCTCAAGTATGCGGGTAGCATTCTAAGCTTCATATTGTCATCAATTATTTTAGCATCACAAATAAGGTTGAAATTTTCTAACCAGGAGTTGAAGTCTTGGCCAGTCAAGTCTCCACGGAAAGGAGAGATGGAAAGATCTGTATCGTTTCCTAGGCGGACTCGTTGAGATACCTCGTCAACTTCGCCAGAAAGATCCCTTAAGCCATCATCCAATCTAGTAGCTAGATCCTTAATGACATGATCAAGTTGGCCGATGTTTTTAACTAAACTATCCATTTGCTGATTTTCCAGATCAGTTTCAAAGAAAGAACTATCTTGCTCGTCGTCCGTTAACTCTAAATTGTAGAGATTTTGGGCACTTCGAAGCTGATAAGCGGCCGTATTTATATGCTAGGTATTTACGGTTACGAATGCTGGTGAATCCTTTCCGAATTCGTTTAACCCGAATATGAAGAATCGAATCTCGGTGGGACCTCCAAGTGTAACGATGTTAGGGTTGGGCGTTGTTAACTAAGGCGTGTATATTTGAAGAAGGAAAGGCAAACGAATGTACTATAAAGCCAATGTAATCTCAATCGGTAGTGTGGGAATAGATTTAATTAACCACATTCAGGACTAAAGGTAACGCTCCTTGCTACGTTACCAATTACACAACGACAACACTACAAACAAAATAAATGTATAAGTATATATGAATTGATTGAGATACGAAGAGGGATAGTAAGATCCAATGCCTATCCTTAGAAATATGAATATATAATACAAATGACACACAACCACCAAATACTCACAGGCACCAGTAAATTTTCGCTCGCAAGCCGTATACGTATATTAATATTGATTGAGATAGGAAGAGGGATCGTAAGATCCAAGTCCTAGCCTTAGATTGAATACGCAATATCGGAGCACTAGTGTGCTCTCGCCACAACACTGTAGACTGAGTTCAACAGAGGCGGGGTTCAGAAGTGGAGCACCAGTGTGCTCTCAATAAGCGCTCAAACTGAAGCACCAACGTGCTCTCACAAGCGTGCAACTGGAGCACCAATGTGCTCTCAAGAGTACTCAACTGAAGCACCAATGTGCTCTCAAACTCGCGTGCAATCGGAGCACCAACGTGCTCTCGAATTCAATAACAGATGAAGCACTAATGTGCTCTCAAGCATAGAAGCACCAACGTGCTCTCAGATACGTGCAACTCAGTCAACAACGCTGTATAGAAGCACCAACGTGCTCGCTCGCAAAATTGTTTAAGTTATAGAGGAGACCGCTTGGTCGTAAGAATAAAGTGAACACTTACCAGTAGATTGGCACTTTGAGACTGAGCCCTGATCAGTGCCTGACTCAATCTTTTATACCTACCGAGCTATCTAGGAAACCCCAGATGACTGGGCGTTATTCTTAGAACTATGTAGAAAATACCGCGTGATCCTGGTTGTCATAATACACTATAATTATTTTTAGAAACTAACGATGTTTACGACCGCACTCTGTGGCGTATTTTTATCTCAAATTATTGTTAGTTCTTCGAACAATGCGTCGAGCCAACTCGTGCTTAACATAAAAGAACAATATGCAACCACGCGATACGCTGCAAACAACCTTTAAAAATGTATTAATGTTCACAGATTTCGGGACAAAAAAACAAAATGGTCTTTTTTATATTAAATTATTTGTTTCGAATCATTTCGTGATTAAAAATGAACAGGGCTTCACAAACATAAAAATGTGACTATCTCTCAAAAATAACTTGACATTTTCTAATACATATAACAGTATGTTGCAACTGAGTTTAAACAAAAAATAGATCGACAATTATCATTGCTGTACAAGAACAAAAAACGCTCACTAAAATTACCGAAATATAAACATACACATGCTCACATGAACAAAATATTAATCATACATGTCTATATACACACAACCATCTGACACTGAAATACATTCATGGCCAACGTACGCATTCACATGTATATAAGTAAAAAAATGCCGATTTGTTTGCAAAAATGGCCAGTCGGACAGTGATAACCAATAAATCGATCGCCAATGAAAATAAACGCGCATATATTATACACAATACCGCCGACATGAATGGAGGAGGACTGTCCAAAAACAACAAAAACACAACAATTCACGCAAGTGTAAGCGTAGCAAGGACTTTCTGATGCCATGCTGGTTAGCTACTATTCTGTCGCCAATACTTCAAAAATCACAAAACAGTGAGACCCATAAAACACTATATTTGACAAGGCTGTATTTTGGTGCCTCCATCATATAGTTGTTATTAATCAAGTGGAACCAAACTGTAAAACGTATGTTCAAACGTAAAATTGCTAAGTGAAGATATTTGTTTGTAAGCAGTCACATTTGATGTAGTTGGGCAAGGTCACTCCGTTTTGGACGACTTAACATAATTATTTTGTCAATTAAATCGAAACCCAAATGGCGACTTGATCATGATTATTTTAACATGGACGCATTTTCAGTGAATAGTTCGTTGCGCAAGTACAAAAGCCCTCTTTACAATACTGTGAATTTAGGAAAGGAGATGTTATTGTGTCATATTATGCTGTAATGATAGGACAAGCACTTCCGATATGCCCTTTTTGAAGTAGGCAAATAGTCCTTATACTTACCAGTTCACGCCAGTAACCAATACACACCAAATATCAGCAACCACGATGCTAGAACGACGACAAATAAACAAATATGCCGCGACCAATTCCGAAAACAAAACCAGATTCAACAGCGGTTATTCTAAAAATAAGCAATGAAATGCTAAAATTCACAGACTAACCAAGGGATGTGAAATAGCCACAATAATTTGCAGTATTCAAATAGTATCGTTACGGAAGCAGTTTCATCAGGTTTAAAAATTTATTCCTTATGCACGGACATAACTAGACTCTAGGTTTAAAGTCATATTAAAACGAATTTTGCTAGCAGAAGATTAGCAAAGTTGTAATCTTACAAATACTTGTAGAAGAATTAAATACTGTTTTATCCTCAACAATGAATCATATTTGGGTTTTCCAAGGTCATACAGAAATATGTTACCGCTTTAATGTGGCTGGAAAATCTGTTTCGTACAGTTCGTCTGTTTTCATGCCAATATGCGTTAAAGATATAAAAAACGAAATTTAAATTGTCTTATTACGCCATTACAGCCTAAAATAGCGTAGAAGTTTATCACTTGTGGCTCTAAAACTACTATTCGAAAAAAAGGTCTGGAAAGCTTGAAAATGTGCATCTGGTATAACCGTGCGTCAAACATTCTTTCCTGGATATTCAACAGTGTTTGTTAGTTATTGCAAAGGTACAACAGCTACTACAGCATAAAATGGCGTGATCTTAAGCAGAAAAATGCAGTGAGACTTATAGCAAAAATAGGAACTCGGCATGTACTTGGGCCTGATTCGGACATATTTTGTTTTAAAGTTGCGATTATTCCTCGCCAATGGTTTTAGCCTCCGTCAGTCTTCAAAACAACTCAGGATCAATGGGTGTACAATTGTCAGGCGTAGCTTGGAATTAGTTGCAGAAACATATTTAGCAATTGCCACTTGGTTTGGCGTTTTTCGATACTCCTTCGTACTTCCACTTAACAAGGAGACAGCACCATTTCCACGCGTGTGATATCTCTTTTAATGTGCACTGATGGTTTTTTCTGTGCCTTACTGGTGTTAAACAATTCTCAGAAATGTTAAGTGGTCGAAACGACTATACGTTGTGGCCTGGCAAGCACATGGGAATTTACTGTTAAAGGCGGGCATGGCAGTAGTTATTGGTCACAAAAATATTATGCAGGAAGTTGGGGAGTCGTTTAGGTAGCAGCGTAGCTAACAAATTCTGGACTGCGGAGTACGTCAAAATTATAAATAAGTCAATGTTTGATTGACTAGTGTTATCCCTTGGTACCTTATTTTATAAAAGTGAATAAGGCTGCTGAAGAATAAAGAGGTAAACGAAAGGTCCTCAAACAGAAAATATTTTGTTGTTTTATACTTATAATAGCAAGAATAGTGCATCACCTATAGCTTGGTTTAATAGCAGCGCAGGTTAGAAAATAGTGGTATTTAAGACGTGAAACTGCAACTTCGACAACGGGAAAAATTTGCTTGAAGGGAGTCAGTAACCGAAATCTGAATTTAACTTTCCGAGAGTGAATCCTAGACAATATTCCGATTATTCCCTATTTTTTCATGCTTCAAATACTATAAATTGTCATGATTGTAAACGCAATTGTCTGTACACTTTATTAATTGATAGGTCTCGTAATTTCAGATGTTGAAACAAGCATCCGGTGATTGGATAACTATTTTGGCAAAAATACATTTGAAGTAGACTCGTTTGTAATGTTTTTCTAAACTTAAGAAATTGTTTATTTGTCACAGTATTAAGTTATTTAACTGCTTTCTTTGCTATGTTTTATAAATTAAACAACATTTGTTTGATGAGTCCATAGGTATTGTATGCGCGTTCATCATTAAGCTGAGATACAACGATTTTATAGAATTTTAGGACGCTAAACCAACACCACATACACAGTTTCATCTATAGCACAAGCTCAGAAACGTGCAACCTAAATCCATGGATAGTCGAAAAAAAACTTTTTCTGATATGAAAACGCTGTAAAAGTCAATGTTACTTACCCTCCGTCACAATTAGTGGCAGGAATCGATGTACGTATGAATAAACGTGACACCAAAACTGTCAAAACCGAGCAAAATACCGCAAGTAAATAGTGGTGCAGATATCTTCCAGAGATCCAACCGTTACCGAACCAAATGTGGTTACCGCCAACGATTAATAGTAGCGAGCAATTTAAGAAACGTTTAGTATTCACACTATTAAACTATGAGAATCTGCTATTTGCACCCTACCTGTATGCCCCTTAACAATTACAATAAAGGAAGACTCTACAGTTTTACATAACCTATTTACAATCGGAAACTTGAACTGGCATTGCTGCATCAAACTACATTTTGACCCTTAAAATCTGGCAAATTAAAGCGGTTAATGTAGTGCATAGCCGAAAGCTTGAAGCCCGGAAGCTCATTACACTGCAAACATTAGCGGTCACGTTCAGAAACTTCGTTTGATATGGGGTTCAATTCAATCCTTAATCTGCTAAAGTAGCAAAAAAATTTGCCTGAATATATATTTTTAAGCTTGAGTTCCATCGTAAGAACAAGACTATACCAGTTGCCAGCTAATATCTCGCAAGGGACGGTGAAATGGAGCGAGCCTTATTTCATTTATAAGTTGCCGTTTCGTGTAATCACCTTCAACAGACTGCGTTTAATGTATATACCACACTACAAGTTTTGGAACTCTAATTCTATAAAACCTTAAGGCTTTATCAGCCCCGAAAACAACTGAGAACACATAATTGTTCCTTTTGATCTCTAAATAGCTAAACCAATGTATCCAGGCAAGATACAGTACATCCTTACTGTCCTGTACGCAATTCATGACCAAACTAATGAAGGCATTATTTTTTTGGAAATCGGGTTCATCAATCATAAAACATCAAACGCTCATGAAAACTTTTAATACAGTCAATTTGGGGTCTAGATTGCAAAACCATTCTATTCAGCGGGATTGATAATTTAATGATCACTCTTTATATGGTAATACACGTAATGAAATGTCGAAATTTGATAAATCTATATCTCTGGCGATAGGCCGACGAACCTTATTCGGGACCACGTCTGGACAGGGGCCTGTATACCAAAGGTGACGTTCAGCTGAGTTGTGGATATTGAATCTGCTATTAATCCTGGATGGCGGTCTCCATACATTTAATTTAAAGCCTGTGTTGCGAAATGCGAAAAATCGGTGTTTGTATAAGGCTCGGTTTGAGAAAGAACATCAAAAATCAGTACTTTTCGCCATTTTGACTTAGCATTCAACAAAAGTCCACATCGTTATCTCTTTTGTTATTGATCACAATTTTGTCGAGATCAGTGAATTGCAGGTGACGCTGACTGACAAAACAAATTTTTATGATTTTTCTACCAGCACCTTCAGTGAAAACACACCTAACTTCGTTATGTATATTATGGTGCATGCCGGTGATTTCGTCTTGCACATAGTGAAAATGGATAGACGTCGGAGCCAGGTCTAAATTCGCTTGACGTTTAATCTAACATCAAAATGTTTCAGTGAAACGCTTAGTAAACGTAACTTAAAAAATTTTTTGTACTATTATGATTTATATCATTTAGTTAGTCTCGGCATAAGCGACATGACCTGCATAACAAATAAAAACTCATCAGTACTAACTTTTGCGATATCTTACGGTTTTCTACTAAAGTATAGCATGATTTTTAGCGAATGGCAAGGTTCGGGGATTGCTGGGTGTGGGGGGGGGGGGAAGTGGCAGCGCCCGAAGGGCTGTTTTGGGTGGTTCCCGTTTGTTTTTGGGGGCCTCTAGATTAGGAGGGAACGAATCCGGGGGCAGTGGGAGAGTGCGTGGTTTTATCGGAGTAGCCAGTTACGTTGGGGGTGACACAGGACCGGGCCTGTTTCAAGGGCATAGGTTCGCTGGAGGATGTTGGAGAGCTTGAGTTACCGGGTCTACTTCCGATAGAGCAGACCGCGAAGCATGGGAAGCAGGGACTAAATATCTAGCGGAGGACCTGAGTCGGCCCTCGGCGCCACCCCGGCGCCGCACGCTCCCCCCACAGCTCGTTGCTTGGAGAAAAGACCCCTTTAGGCCCCCTCCAACGACGTGAGTATGGGATTTTAGGTATACGAAGCGGAGATAATGTATGATTTTTTATCTTTTGAAAGAGCTGTGGATATATTCTTTTTTTTTAGTGGGGCTTTGGGAACAATGCTCCTTTAAGAGCTTCTGATAGTTCACCTAATTGATTTTTATAATCGAAGATTCTATTTCTTGGTGTGTTTCATTCTTCTTTTTTCGCTCTGGTTTCTTCAGAAGTCGTATAAATTTTTCAGCGATATGCTTGGAGTGTTCATAATGTGTTGTCGCGAAATTATTGTACTCTTATTATTTGTTGTGGCAGCGAAGAAATGAAGAGGGTGGATATTGTATTGTATATATTTAAATTAAACAAAGATGATATTGGGTGTATATAGAAGGATCAGCGAATGCATGGTGATCGAAAGTCAACAAACGGAGAGGAGGCTTATATGTGCTTGTATGTTATTTAGAGTAGAATTTTGATTGTTAAGGAATGAGATGAAAAAAAAGTTTATTAACATAACTTGACTATGAGGCGAAAATTTTTGAACGAGTAGCCGCTGCTTTTGTGAAACTGATAAAGGATAGGATGGTCATGCCACTATTCCCTATCTCATGGGTTGTAAAGGATTTGTATTATGTCGATTACGCTAGCGTCCTTTGCTAGTTAGCAAGCTTCTCGCTTTACTATTACTTTGGTGCTCTATTATAGAAGCCAGCTAACACCACAAGTGTTCGATGGTTCGTCAAGGACACCTAAATAGTTCGCTTCGGTCGAAATTTTCCATATATTTGCTATTTTAGGAAGGACGTCATTATGTTATATACCTTAATATCTTTCTGCATGGCAAACTGCAAAAGGTTTTGAGATACCTATAGAATATATTGAAGTTGGAGTCTATGCTAATAGTGGGACGCTGTTTGTTAAAAGTAGACCACGCATTTTTACTTTTTCGAAAATGAGATTCCAAAATTGCGCAATTGTTTATTGTATTGTTCGCTCAATGAAGCATTCTTTTCATTGACGCCTTTGGAGGGATATGGTCAAATTCTTTGTTCACTCACGGATTTGGATAGGTGCTTGTTTAGCTTCGGTTGGATTGGTGCCCTGGCTGTTGCGTTGGTGTTGTAGCCAATGGTGGATTTTGTTGTCGCTACTTATATAGGCCACTATTCGTGGACACGGGATATTCGGCATTCCAAATCTAGGCCTCTGTATTCGGGGCTTGGTTCATGATAGCTTTCCGTTTTCGTAGTTCTAGTTGTTGAGGTTGGGGTTTGGAGCAACCTCTGCGGAAAATTGTTATTTCTACTTTCCTTTCAGCATTCTAGAATGCTAAAAGGTTTCTCCTACAGCGTCGAGAGAAATCTCTTAGGCTGTCTTTATATTTTTTCTAATAGTATAGCCTTTTTCTCTTATAGCAATGTTTTATCTCTTATGAAACTGTAGATATTTTAGTCTTACACGTCTGAGGTTTTTTCTTTGAGCTGGCCAGAGATAAGTCTTTAGACTGGCAACGATCTAATTTTTATTGTAGATTGCTGTAAGACAAGTCTCTTAACATGTAAAAGACTTCAAACTTACGGGTCGCTTAGAGACTTTGTCTCTAGCTGTATAGAGACAAGCTAGCTTTTATGAACAAAATATATACACGCATTTTTTCTCCGCGGCGCCGTTTTTGCCTTTTTCTTATCTCAATACTCGGCAGAAAAATTTTAAAACACGTGATACCAAGACGTATGAGTTCAACAATTCGTACATAATTGTATAAAACTGGATATGATCAGCCTTACCCGAATATATTTCCTGTCATTATTTTCCTTAAGAAAAATTTGTTACTTGGGAATTAACAATCACTTAGACACAAGAAGTAAATTGAATGATAATCATTCTAGTTGTTTTTGTAAATAAGCAATGCTAAAGTCATTTAAAATTTAATTCCGAACACTTTTACTCTTGTTAGTAGTCATCTTAATGGTAAAATTATTACGTTCATTTTACCACTGGTTTTACAGAGCGTGCAAAAAATAACTTGGCCCATTTAATATTCACACAAAAGGGAAACGCCGTGTCTGAATTTAAAACGTTCAGCAACAGTCCATAACTATAGAAATCCAGGTGAAGTCGGCTCTGATGTTTCGCTGGTAGAATATTAGTTCTGATCCAAGGCTAGGAAGCACAAGACCAACAAAACCCGAAATGAATTACCTTGAGGTTCTGGAATGCTACATCGCGACCCTTGTAATTCAACACAAATTTACACTAGATTTTTGGATAAATTAGGTTCCAATTAAAAGTAACAACATGTTACAGCGTAGTGCATTTCCTATTTGCTATGATAGAATTTTACCAATTTTTTTATCAGATTCCAATCCAATAATCAACAATTCCCGTCAGACTTTCGGAATAACCCATAGTTAGGACAAACTAAAAAGGCAGCTATTTCTGGGACAAAAACGCCCTCTCGATACAGTTAGCGCGCGGTGTGGTTCAAACTGCAGTTTCAAAAAACAGTTTTATGTGACCTTCACCAAACCAAAATATTGTTCTTCCTGATCAAATTAGATCGATCATCAAAGCTTCTGTATCAAAATTGGCTGCCACATTTTTGCCACATAGAGAACGTCCGTACTATTTCTTTTTTTTTTCCAAGCTGAGAGTAATCAAGGTAAAATCCCCTAAGTTAACTAAATATTTAGGAGTAAAACACTGCTCAGATGGGGCTAAGTCTCTGCTTTTATGGAGAATTTGGCTCATTTTTTCCGAAAACAGAGCTAGCACTACGCTTTGTTTTTTTCGGCAACAAGTTATGTCCTCCTATAGGTCACAAAAATTATTTAGAAATATGCATGTATAGTAACTGCAAGCAAATAGTTTTTCTCTGTGCGGCATGTGAGCATGTGCTTATTATTTACTGCGAATATTGTATATGTAGCAAGTATGAAAATAAAAATAGTAAACTCGCTTAGCTGGTCAACTTTAAGCATGGTGGGTTTAGAATAAATTCAACTCTTACGAACTCGTCTAATTATGCGCCAATTGAGAGACTATCAAAACACGTTTGGGCAAAAAGGATGCTCCAAGGTCCTACGACATGAGTATAATCAAAGAAACAATTTTCTGTATACTTATAACAGGGTTTCTTTTATTCAAATGCAGACTCCATAGCTGATTGCATAAATCAAGCAGTAGTAAAAAAACGCAGAATCAATCCAAATAAGCGATTTCCAGGCCGTGATCATGCTAAGTTTAACAAAAACATAGCCAACTTATCATAGATTCATTAGACAAACAAAAATTTCGAAGTGCCTTTTTGCTTCGAGGTGTATTCACTCACTATACTAATTTTATTTGTTCAATATGACTGCGTTAGATTTAGTACGAAATCCATTCTTTCTTAGTTTTACAGAAACAAAAGTTCGGCCTGTTGAAACTACAAATTGGACCCGTTGAAAATGGGCGTACAAGAAAAGTTTTAGGGCACTCATGTCTTATTAATGCCATGACACGGTATCGTACAATAACAAAAATATGACGTTATCCATAACCATTTAGATAAATACCACACAAAAGAATACATCGCTCGTAATATAAACATGTTTGTTTTTTGATAAAGTGGTATTAGACTACCAAAATTTTGCCTCCTGTCGGTCGACCCGATAATCACAGTAGCATATATATACTCGCGATATACTGGGGTTTTCTTAGTAAAATCGTACAGCTTAAGACCACTAAACACCCAAAGAGACCGTTAATTAAATTTTTGCTTTTTTTGGTTTCTTCGTTAATATTTTTTAGCAAGAATTCTTTTAACAGAAACGTTTATATTTTTAAAGCCTTTTTACAACGGAAAGCACTACTTATTAATTTTCGCAGTTGAGTGTAAGACGGGATGAGTATTATCTTACACACGTAGACTTCAAACTTTATGTTTTCTTGACTTTACATACTATTATGTATTCCAGTGATTGCAAGTAATCACAACCACAATTAGGGATGAAGCTTGACATTTGTGGTAAATCAGGATGTTATGTACTATCTCCACATTATAGCTACTAATCGCACAAAAAAATACACTGCTTTACCAATTGTAAATTCAAATAAATATAGCAGGCTCAAAAAACGAGGTAATAAAGCGAAGATCTCATATAAATTTCCAGGCGACTATATATATTTTTTAAATTATTTGTTTTGCTCGATATCTGCTACGCCTAACATATCATATATAACTATAAGCTACCAAGGTTTTGCAAGGCTGCTACATAAATTCTACTAACTCTTCTCTCCACACATGATCAAACAAAATGCAGCGTAATTTCGAAATAATAACAGTGCCGCCCTGGTTAAAAACAAAAAGTGTCTCGAATCTGGAACGACATTTTGGTGGCATTAAGCTCTTCACGTTTATTTTAGCAATACGGTGCATCTCTCCAGTGTTTTTAAAAAAACCTCGCAAAGTATTCTTTATAAACTTCAATGCGGCGAGCGCACAAAATGCAATAACTGCTGCTATATAAACAAAAAGAATCGAACGGATGTTTTTTAAAATACATATATTGCTGGCACCACTAATGCGTCGTTCACAGAGATCTGCGTGCACGAAAAGCACACCGTAAGCTATTGCAAAG
>JASANE010018007.1:0-58665 GCA_030248225.1 Trileptium ribeirensis
GTATAATTTCTTCATTACGTACATATAACAAACATTTTGAAAATATCCAACTAATATACTAGAACACGTTTTACATCGTCAATCCCTTTAAACCTGCGGTATTCAAAATACTAACATTGCAGGCTCTGTGCCAATCAAATTACAGCTCTCGGTCTTATTCGAGTATAACATAAACATTTGCAAAATTATATCAACTAATATCTACTAGAACATCTAATGATCAATACCTGTTAAAACCTAAGTCTTAATACCAACGTACAGCATCTATAAACAGATCAAATTAGCCCTAGGGTCTTATTCATAACACAAACTTTTTCAAAATTATCAACTAATATACTAGAACGCGTTTCATCGTCAAACCATGTTGAACCTACGGTATTTTTAAAATACCAACATTACAGCATCTATAAACAGATCAATTAGCCTAATTTCTTTATCAAATATAACACAAACTTTTGCAAAATTATCAACTAATATACTAGAACGCGTTTCATCGTCAATCCCATTAAACCTAGGGTATTTTTCAAAATACCAACATTACAGCATCTATAAACAGATCAAATTAGCGCTGAGTCTTATTCGAGTATAACATTCTGCGCTCATAACATTTGCGAAATTTTTAAATATCATTTGTATTCTGTGTAATTATTTACAAGTCGACATTATTTACCCTTTTTAATCGATTAATGAATTTTGATATTAAAAAGTTTTCTTTAATGTTATTTTTTGGAACAAACAATCCACATGCGGTAAGCAGAAGCACGCAAAATATTACCCGTTTTCTTGTACGGTAAAAATTGTTCTGAGACTGTATTCCCAAATAAAAGAACTTAGATAATTTTCAATGTTCACAAAATCAGCTTTTGAATAGTCGTACATCTGAACACTGTTAATTGATAATTTTACCTGATAAAAGTAAACTAATTTAAATGTGGTCTGAATTTATAAAACATGCATCAGCAATAATTTGAGATATATTTAATGCTGAACTTCATAAAACCAGATCCAGTGTGATTATTCCGCGTGTTGGAAATTATATCGACTGATTCAATTTATTTTTTCTGATACTGAGATTAAAACAACGATAACCATGTGTAAATACTCCATCAAATCCAGGGGTAAACTCAATAAGTTTGAAATTACCCATGATGGTAGTCGGTCAAGAAACATCCAAAGCAGTACTATATAACGAGTAATAGCTTCCGTGTATTCAATGGAAGCATTTATGAGTCCATAGAAACAAATAATGCGATGTTTTGTAGGAACAAAAATATCTATAAATACAACTGTTAAGTCAAGCTAGTGCGGTATAAAAACACTGTATAACTTTAATCATTCTTGAAATCAGTAAAGTAACCCGTCATCTACCGCATAGCCTATCTCTACCAAAGGAATTAAATTCGGACAACGTAATAATTGAATCTAGCATTCTTTCATCAAGCCATGTTTCTGTAATTGCAATTATATCAAAATAATGCAATAGTAGAATCGAATGTAAATTACACAATTTATTTTTCAAGCTACACGCGTTTAACAAGATACAACTAAACTGTACTTGCTTTGTGTATTCTTTGCAGTTTACTCATCTATATTTTATCTGAGTTTACTCGAAGTTGAAGGTTGCCTTTATCTGAAATAAACTCCTAGTTAATTTTTCTCAACTTTCCATGTATCTAGTTACCATGTTCATCATGTGTGCAATTTTTAGCTTCACTAGTCGCGTGTTAATAACAGCATAGCGGTTAGAGTTACCCTCGTGTATATTAATGCTGTTATTCACCGGCTTTGCATGTCTTTGTAAAATAATGTATCTTTCACGTTCGTCATTTGACATGGAACGTTATAATAAAACACCTCAAACTCATGAAAATTTTTCAAATTTCGTACTTGCTGCAAAATAGGCAATGCTACCATAGATGTAAATTTAACCTTGAGAAGCCGTAGACGGTTACGAGTTAATATTGTAGTTTGATGAACATAGTAGGTGCGCCTATTTTAAAAGACCCAATCTGAATACTTCTAGGACAACCACAGTTGTCCAGCTTCTTACAAATATTTACACCACCCCCATGTTCGGGAACACTAATCATTATTATCCATCGCTTACGCAGGGTATCGTCATAGTTTGTTGTCAAAGATTTAAATACGTTGGCATTGTCAGGCACATTTTTGGCTGCAACCTGAGCAAATGAAAGAGTATTTCTTTATCAGAATGACAAGAGAAATTTTGTTATTATCACAAAGTTTAATGAAATTATTCAGTGATGTTGCCATAGAATTTATTTGTTACTCAATTTTATTAAATATGTCCACTTCTGATAGTGTTGTTATATCCAGGGCTGCAATATTTATAAACTGCGTTGTCATGGTACGTAGCTTTTAGATTTGTGATAATTATTTCAATTTTACGCGGAAGAGATTTATTTAATGCTTGTAGACATGAATTCAGGGTTTTCTTTTAATTTATTAAGTATGTTTTATTAATTGATTTAGTTAGTTGCAATATAGACGACAAACCAAGGCATTCATAGTGAAAAACATCTTACAGTAACTACAGACAATCATTGAATCATGGTCGGTTTTTTTTCCACCAACATTTGTTTATGCTGTTGGCATTTGCTGGTTTTGGTATTTGGGAGCTTGTCCTGCGGGGAATAGTTATATTGTTATATGTATTAAAATTATATATATTAAAATATATAATTGTATTATATATTAAAAAATTATAATTATATATATTTTAAAAAATATAATTTTTCTTTAATTAAATATAATGTTGTAAAATATTTAAAGGGGCATCGAAACAAACGAATCACAAACGTTCTGTAACGCGATTTTTTTAACATATTTGATTATCATCCAATATTAACAATCCAGCAATCAATCAATCCAGCGATATTGGTAACTATATCGCTCAGGGAATCCCAGATTAGCATCCATATTTGCCAACTGACGACCCATCAATTTCTTCTTCTTCCTATTCCAAAGTTATTGCTGATTTTTTAACGAAAAAGTTTCCACACCGTATTTTTATAACACCTATATTTGTGTAATATCCGACGACATAAACCGATTTTCTATGAAACCTAAAGGCATATGTATACTAAAAATAGCAGTTATTTAGCACAAATCCCTGGTGTAAGTTAACACTGTTTCTATAACTATTCGCATATTCAAGATGACAATGAAGCAGCTCCTACATAGCATAGTGGCTTATATAAGTTGCTCGAAGCTAAACGATCTAAACTCCTGTAAATCTATTCAGCACAATAAATGTAAAAGCTACATACTTATATGTTAATTAAAAATTATAGGTTCTGATACATATCTCATTCTATTGTTGACCAAATATTGAAGAGCATTAAATGTTGTGCACTGAGAAATTGATCACATTTTAGCTTTATTCGCAATATGAAATTTGAACCAAATTTATGCTCTTGATTTGAAAAATTCAGTGACACAACCCCTACTCTCGTATGTGTGGTGTCACACACTAGAGTATGTAAACTATTAAATTAGTTAAAGTCATTTGCAACTATTACAAGTAGATGCTGCGCTGAGATCGTTCAGTTGATAGCATCAAGAGACGATGATGGTCGACTATGCTAAAATGTGTGACACTCTTTAGCTTTCCTATATAGTTGACCGCGGTATGTTTCGGTCGTTTATGCCCTTACCCCTCGCCCCCAGGTTTTCGACTCACCATGTGGGTCAAAAACATGACCTACCTCTCCCATGTTCTTGGACCACCACATCTAAACCGCCAGGTTTTCCAACTATCGACTTATACCCCACCCACGTTTTTGAACGTCTAAGCTCACAGCTTCAGGTATTCGGCTCACTAAATTAAGATCCCTTTATGTTGTCGGACTACTGTACACATCATATTATGGGACAAATCTGATCAATTTTTAACAATACATATTCTGTAATAACAAAATGGGCCCTTTGGTAATTTGCAAGAAACACCAATATCATTGCACCTTTTGACTATGCTCATCGACTAAAACTACATTAGAATTATATTTATGACGTTTTTTCGATTTTTTTGCTTTACCCGAAAAAATTCGAAGAAACTTTTTTAATCTCAATATTTGTATAATTTTACATGACATTCGAACCGCACTGACGATCCTAGTCGAACGGCATCAAAATTAAGATAATTCGTGGTTAGGCTTAGGATTTCACACAAATGAGCGTAGCTCCTTGATTCACCTCCAAATAAAAGTATTCCCTGGCGCCTTTTTTCTCGGCAATAAGACTCGAATGACATATTAAAATTTGCATTAACTGTTGTTAATACATAAGGTTTGAGGCCTGTCACCGAAAAGCCCCTGCAAAATTAGCTTGGATTACAAAATTTGCTTTTGAATCACTAAAATTAAATTTGCCGAGTGTTTTTCTTCGTACCATTGCATATCTCAGCAATATTGTTTCCACACGCAAGCCACCTACGGCCACATCTGCTATAAAAAATTTGAGTTATATATCGGTTCGCTTATAACCTAGCTACAAACGATTATATAAAGTTGGCTTATATATATTAGGCTGTAACATTGTTTTGATTGGCTCTACGCTTGGACACGCGGAGATATATTCACAATATTGCAGTTCAAGAGGCATAGCTTCAAACGCACCCAATATAAAAATTTAACCAAATGCGAAGAGAAGTTGCTTAATTATTAGAGTTGCAACAAACTATAATGAATTATGTATGTAAAATATAGTAAACACCAGGTATGTGATCTATTTTAATAATTTTGAGTAAAACAGTGAAATTTGTATTTCCGATTTTGTACATTCGACGGTCTATCTTATTTAGCATAGAACCTGTCACAATTGACGTATAATTCATATATGACGAATAACGTTGACTACAACGCAACATAGTATGTGGGCATGTTCACCCTAGAGTTCAACAATTACAGGGTTGAAGCCTGAATTTTTGCTAAATTAATGTCTTCTATTACAAAAGGGTAAACCCAATGTTAATAAAGTAATGCCATTTTACTTACAAGCGACAGACCAGCTCAGTAACCATGTAATTTGATAACCGCTTCGAATTCTACTAAAATTTAGAATACTTAGATGGCTGCTGCTTAAGACAGTTGAGTAAACAACATCCTTTAATTTTATTAAAAATGAGAACTCCAAAATCTAAACTGATTTTTGCGTGGAAATGTGTTCAGTTACAACATGTTTGGCTAGGAACAGACATATGTAATCTTCGTTTCATGATCATATCCAATAACAAACCAATAGTGACTTCCGCCAATTCCAAGCATGCCGAAACAGGGGTTCAAGGGATCTACCCTCCTGATGTTTTGGACTCATCCAAGGCCCTCGTCTACCCTCACATAACAAAAAGTGATAAAAATTGGGTAAAATTAGTAAAAATGAGTGTCAAACCGGTAGAAATGAGCCGTCCTCTGCGGGGGTCGTCAACTTTTTTACCGTTCCTTGGCGAACCTCCATCCCCGAGGGTCTCTACCCTCTTCTCTCTGAGACGAGCTCCCCCATCCCACCTACCCCCCACCAGAGCGCAGGGGGCTAGCATGTATAACGAATTCGTTAATTTAGCATGATTTGAAATAGAAATCTATATTTCTGCATACATCGCAAGCAGATAAGCAGTGTCCTCCACATCAATCAAAATCAGTATAAATCCATCCAGTAATACATCATTTACGATAAGCTGCGTGGACCAGGGCCAAATTAAGTCACGCGTCCAACTCAACAAGTTCGGGTGAACTATAGCTTAGCTGCACTAATACGATACATTTTATAGCTCAGCTAGTCTTAAAGTGATAAAAAGGGAGCTTAGCTAGGCTCTACGTGACAAACGGGGCGTCCGGCTGAATTGTCAATTGAGAAATTTTATTTAGTAATGTGCTTAGTCTAATAGCATTTTGTTCCCTAGTATTTTCACACTAATTCTAAGTTATATATTTGTTTTAATATATACAATTAACGTTTTAAGCTGTATGCCGCTTTTGGAGCATTATTTAGATACGTATAGTAAAACGTAATGTTCGCGGACTAAATAGTCTCTGGCTTAAGTTATAGGGCTCAGCTGAACGCCTCGTGACAAAAGCGCAGTCCGGCTCGACACTCGATGACAAATGCATAGCCTAGCTAGGCTATTCAAAATTTAAATAGTCGAGCTGGACTGTATGACTGCTGACATAGTAGCTAGCTCATTCGGATGTGTGACACAATTAGGACCATGGGCGCACATCTTATTGTGAATGATGCATAATGAATGTCAAACCGCATTTTGCTGAATTTTTGTCGCATATATCTTATATATACAACTTACAAAGCTTTCTCGCATTTTAATCATTATTTAACAGACTCAATCTAAGCCTAACGTTAATTTTATTTGTATTTCGTACAACGCCGAACAATCTTTCCTCGTAGCGATTTTTGTCGAATCTGAATCGCTTTGATTACATACGATCCGCGTAAACCTGGTGATAAACTATTCCATAGCTTATGGTCGAACGTAGGTTGAATATCAAACACGTGCATACAAATTTAGGCCAATGTATCTTTTAGGGCGGAAGTGAAATGCATGCTATGCCGTCTTGATAAACTTAGGCTAGGCTTTAGTCTTAGCTTAAGCTTAACATATTATGTAACGTTTAAGACTAAGTCTAAGTCGAGAGGCTACTGCCTCCGAACCTTACTACTCTAAGCTATTCTTATTTGTAATGGTATAACTGCCGAACAAAGA
The DNA here is from genome assembly GCA_030248225.1 of Trileptium ribeirensis. Taxonomy (NCBI): domain Eukaryota; kingdom Metazoa; phylum Nematoda; class Enoplea; order Enoplida; family Thoracostomopsidae; genus Trileptium; species Trileptium ribeirensis. Next base: position 6,737 of record JASANE010018007.1, read on the forward strand.
ACTTCGCGTTTAGACTCTATTAATTCGAGAAATAAACTCAATTTTGGTTTTTGAACCAAAATAGTATGGTTTTAAGGCGTGTGCACGCGGTCAAACTGTTTGCTCAAATTTTAATCAAAATTTCACCTCAAATTTTGATCAAAGTTTGAAAGCATATTTTTTGCACTTTTAGTAACTTTGATCGTGTGAACATTGTTCAAACATTTCAACGGTATTCTTTTTGCCAATCATCGACCAGATGTATAACCTGAAAAAGTTTGAGCTCAAATTTTGACCTCAAATTTTGAAACAGCGCAATTTTTGTTTAAAAATTACCTTCAAATTTTGATCAAAATTTATCAAATTTTGAGCTCAAATTTTGACCTCAAAATGTGAGCAAAATGGTTGAACGTGTGAACATGCCTTTACAATGAAATCTACATTTGTCGCGCTTTGCGCGTTTGATCTTGTATTGTTATTATTCAGTCCCTTTGCTAGATTTGAAAATGACCCCAGAAACACTAAATAGCACAGTGGATTGCACACGTCGTTCGAAAGTGGTCAAACCTCGATTCGATTCCTTTTCGTGTTTAGCAAACATTGTAAGATACTCAAATCAACTCGAACGTTAAAGGGTTAGATACATCGTCCTTTCAGCAAATACATTTATATTGCTTTTATTTGTACAAGCAGAACAAAAATTAGTTCCGAAAAGAAAAAAATTCTATATGCGGTAAAACATTCAATAGCTTAATATGTTTGATGATATCAAAACCTTTTTTATTCGAAACTATTACTGCAATTTAGTCTTTCGAGTATATAAAATGCAAGTGCATTTTACAAAAATTAGATTTAGAATCTACAAATCTTCTGGTTCCGCGTGAACAGAAAAAGGAAATAGGCAGATTTGTTTTCGAAAACATTCGGTAGATTGCCATATATAACCATTATGAACAGTTTTTAGGTAAAGAGTTTACAGAATCTACTCAGAGCCATATTTTATACCGGGTTTACAAGCTGTGCGCTAAATTTGTGTAGCTGTGGTTATTATCGCCGTAGCTGGAACGTAGTTTAAATGATGCCCTTTAGGTACTTACCGGTAGAGTATCTAAATCAGACTATTTTATACCTGATATTAACGTGAGATTGCCATAAAGACACCGAAATGTTACAATACAGTTGCAAACCAAATATTATTTTCATTTATTTTCCTCTAACTTTGCATTGACGATTATGACGACAATGGCCGGAAGAATGTCGGAAATAGCCGTCGACACAATTGCACCCAGGATGTCGCTTGGGATGTACACATTCGGGTCGCTCGAATGCCACCGGTCTACACGTCGGCTCACATTCACGAGGTAAAGCGTCTGGTTTGAAAACTTCGTTCGTGCTGCATTTCTCTAAAATATTAACATTATTGATAGTATATATTCATATTTATATATAACACATTTTGTAGGACAATCAAAATGGTACGGTTTAAATTGAAATCGGAGATCTACAATTGCCAATCCGAAAGGAACCACGACTCAAGTTGTCAGAGTAAACCAAAACTAACGAGACATAACATGTATATAATATCTACGTGTAAAATTTTAGTAGGTAGTTGTTCCAGAATGCCTGGACTGTATCTGTGTTCTAGGTGTTGATGGGGAGGGCGGGAGCGGAGTTAAATACAAATATCTCCAACCCTTGAAGGCTCCACAACCCCCGCCATCCCGCAAGACCATCTAACCTTCTGCTAAGGCGACAGGCCTTCAAAACCTATGTATTTCACCCCTCCGGGCGAGTGTTTGATGTACAATACGGTGTTTTGCGTTAATTTAATTCACTGCGCAGTGTAAATTTAACCGCGAGTTGTTATTCCCTGACGTTACTGTAATCCGTCATCTTCTACTAGGATTTCTCAACGTTTCATAATGTAAAGGTTTTATTCGAAATTATCAAAATTGGAACAATGTTTCTTAAACAAAATTACTACCTTGAAACTAAAGTTAATAAACATCTTGCATGAAGCCCTCAAATTCTGCTACGTTTTCCCACCGTTTCGCAATGTAAAGGGTTTTCTATATTATCAAAATTGGAACAATGTTTTTCAAACAACATTACAACTTTGACAACTAAAGTTTATAAAGATCTCACAGTAATCCCTCAAATTATGCTACGTGTTCCCACCGTTTCGCATATAATTGAAGTGTCATTTCAATTTTAAATTAACTGGACAACACTAGATGCTGAACTTTTGGTATATGGATTTCAAAATTGACTGTATTTTCAAAAGATAGGTCTTAATACATTTTAAATACCCATCGCGAGTAATCACTGTGGCATACGACGTAATAGCGAAATGAAGTGTCGAATTTGTTTTGTAAATTGAGCGAAAAAAAGATCGTAACAAAATCTCATTTAATGTTTGCAACGATCTTCAGGTAGGTCTAGCGGTTCAAATATGCAATTTATGTATTCGTACTTGGACAACACACAGCATATCGATCAGCTGGATGTATATTACACCAAGAACCCTTCGGGCAATCTCGTCTGTTCGGTCCTCTGCCACAGAATATGCCCGGAATTGGCTTGGCACCATTGGGACATTGTCCTAAAAATATAAACCGCTTTTAGCACACCACGTTGTATATTTTCAGTGTGTAATATTTTTCGGCCTAAAATATAGTAAAAAAGAATATTTTTCCAATCAGTGAAGTTGTGAACTCAGATCAACAAAAGTGATCTCAAACCAGACTTGAACTAAAAACACTTGAAACAATTTCATAGCAATAAATCAAGTATGATCATCAATATAGATTTCCGTCGTTTGCATTGAGCACCTGCCCAATTAACCAGTTTTCTATGATTCTTCCGAACGAAGTGCCTTTAAAATTTACATTACAATTATTTACAATAGTACGAATTTGGATGTTGAATTTGTACTGTTTAGATACTCTGCACATGTAGAGCTGTGTTATTCTCTAATCAGATCCCCCAAAAATGCTTTGAAGTTATATTAATTTTAGAACCTATTAGGGACTCCACTGCGGTATGAGCGACCCTGATATGGCTATAATCTAAGGTCACCATACAATTTTATTTCGCGTCGTTCTTAACTATGTAATGTACGAACACAATCATTCAAAGAAACTTTATAAAAAGCGTCTTAAAGCAAACCAATATATATTATATATAAAATATATGTTAACGAACCCGGTTCTCAGGAGGGCTAGCCGCGAAGGTCGTCTCAAGGGGGTGTTAAACGCCCTCGTGGAAGAATTTGGTTGGGGATAACAAAAAGTTGGCGACCTCTCCCGTAGCGCCCTCATTTTTACCATTTGCAACCCAATTTTTGCTAAATTATTACCAATTTTGCCCTATTTTAGCAACAACCGTCCGCGGGTGGGGGTTGGGTGGTACCCTGAGGGAGGTAGAATAGGGTCTCGGGGGAGGGGGGTCCGAGGCCTCGCTTAGGCATCTATCATATATCGTTATATCAAACTGTCTTTAGAATCAAGTATTACTATGAAGATCGGTCCATTTTATAGAATACATATAGCTCTCATGTGTTATGCGATGTTTTTTGATTGCACGTTTGCCCATCAATCTACGCTCAAGCGAGTATATATCAAAAATTCTATGAAGCGACACTGTCTAGTACTTTGACGGTCCGGTATGGCTTTAAAATTCGCCGGTTCAGAGCGGTTCGAGGGATTTAATAATTCTCCATGCCGCCAAATCCTAAAATGCGTTCTAGTTTTATTACCACCTGCAGTTGGGTCTTAGTGCACTAAATCTTTGAAAATTTATCGTCTTTCTATTTAACCAACAGCCATGCAGAAAAAGGCTAAGCACAATAATATTTTCCAGAAAATATGTAGTTCTCTAGTTCAACATTTAACTACATTTGGCTACCTTCAAAGGAAGTGTGTGATGCTGATAACCTAAAGATGGTTGGGTTGTTATCATTCGTATTGAAACATATGTGAATTTGCCTCAATGCAAAAGGGTATTTAGTTACTTAGCCATTTATGCACGAGTAAGGTGACCTCAAAAACAATCCTAATTTGCACAAAAATTTTTTGGGAACCATTCTTGGACATTGGGAATTCTGACCAAAACTGTTCGGGAACAAACTGCTTGTGAATGAAATCTATCCATTTTGCGCTACAAAAGTCAATGAAAATTACCGAAATGTATGGTATCGAAAATTTGTCAAATTTGAATTAAGCTGGATTCGTTCACGAACACCAAGAGCGTAATACGACGACTTTTTATGACGTCGATTTTGCATTAAATTTGTTCGTGAACACTGAATAATTCATACGTAATTCAGCTAGGTATAAGAGAAGCACGTTTCTATAACTGAAAATCGCCAAAATTCAATGCCATCACACGGTATAATTTCTGGCACTTGGATTTGATTTTGCTAATTTTCAGTTAACTAAAACCATGCGAAATTCAGCACGATTGTCGCAGCAAGTTTTTACGATTCGATATCGGTTATTACAAAATAGAACGACTAGCGAGGATATTTTATTACGTTTATTCACATATAAATTTCGCATCTAATTTTTTTGCCCTTTTTTCTTTTAGTTTAAATTTTATGCTAGTTGGGAACTCGCCCACCGATAAGCTTCTGTATATAAAATAGATTATATCAAACTTTAAGTTGAAATGCTAGGTACATATACTATAGCTAGATAAAGTATTTGCATTTAAACGAAAGTTTTAAACCAACCAATATCGTTTGAAGGACATCTTTCTTTGGGAATGCAACGTCCACTTTGGGTATCCCGAACCCGATTTCCAGTGCAAAAACATCCTTGAACACATTGTTTTGTACAAAACCCTGGTTCTTTTCGATCACATGTTGCTGGACATGCCGTACCACATCGATTGTATTTCTCGCCAGGCGGACAGTTCTTCCTTCCTGGCTCTAAAACAATCTTGGTAGATATTAACTTGAAAGCAATATAAATTTCTTATCTATCATAGCAATGAAGCATTTTCCGCCAAAGAGCCTATAACTTATGGTGCGTTAAATTATTTGAGGCCCTTTGTCAATATGCTTTCAGACAGTATATTTGTAAACCCTTCTCGCACATTGTTTCCCCATTTACGACGTACGTTGTGTAGTGATAAGCCAATCGAGTTTGTCTTAGAGCGTGCCTTTGCACGTGCGTTGTTTTTCACTCGCTTTACGAGGCTCCGTAAGGAACCGGGCAACGGCTCATATATAGCGTAGTGGGTAGCATACGAGGCTCGATCTCAAGCGATTCAGGTTCAATCCGCCGCTATGGCAACAATTTGAACTAGTAACACCGATATAAGTCAGTAATGGTTCCTTAAATATAATTATTTATACATGACTACTATGCATCAACATACTTCATTAACGTCAAATATATGTGCTTAACTTAGCGTCGAAAATAGGTCATTGTAATTTTTACCATTTAATTTTGGAAACGATTTAAATTAAGAAACGCGTTAAATGCTACATCGGTACTAGCTTGTCAATTTAAAAAAATAAATCAATTCATACTCGAACATTGGTTCTCTCGAACACACTGCCCTGCAGAGTTTCGATAATATCCCTGACTGCACTGACACTTTGGGGGCTTACAACCCGCTGTGCAAATAAGCGGCGTTCGTCCGTTTGCTACATCTTCACATGTCGCTTCGCAGCTTGAACATTGACGAAATTGTTCGTTGCGACCGCACCGATGTGGCCGTCGATCCCATCGACCATTTCCTAAAATATTAAAGTAATTTTAATTTTGTAATTATCAAACTGGAAACATTTCGATGCAACTCTAAATCTTGCATTTTGTTAAAGAGAAAATTTACGCGAGTGTTTTCTGAGTCCTTTGTGACAAATTTCAACTCCTATCAGTCAAGAAGATCACCGAAGTATTGCACAAAAACTATCAATACTGTGGATAATGTCTGACATTAAATGTCATATATTAGTTAGGCACAAAGTTTGATGCCTCTGGTTGCTGAAATCATGTACACTTCCACTTCTATGTTTTAGGCGAGAATGTTAGTTACCTGGAATTCACGAACAGATTGTAACAGATACTACATCAAAGAAGATAAATCTCTAGACGTTGAAAATTAAAAAATCGAGAATTAGACGTTGCAGTAAAAATAGGAAAATTTACTCACTTAGCTAGAGTTCTGCGTGAGATTAGCTGGGTTAAAGCAGTATGTGAGTGTAATGATTTTATTATTACGGGCCTTGAAAATTTGTTGCTGCGATAGCCGCGGTACGACGAGAAGTATCCTCATGACATATACTTAGTATTGAAAAGTCTGCTATGTAAGCCAACTCCCATTTTCAGAAAAGATTTGACGGCTGATAAAACACAAAAAAATCCGTTTTTAATGACATTACTGAATAAAATTTTTCTGTCATTCCGCCACAACATTGATATAGCTGCAACATTGAAACGCGGCACTTCAGAAAAAGACTGACACATCTTTGAAGAAGATGTTACATTTTATGCGTTTAAGAATTCACTCATCCTGATAGATAAATTTGTCACCCCGGTTTTCCCGCCGCGAATTATAGCAATTAAATAATGCATATTTTTTGACTAAAATATGCCTATACTACTGTAACTGTCATCGTACAATGTAATATTAAAATTCTTTGGCTCAAATGTTCACAGCGCTGAATTTTTCATAGAAAAAATTTATATGCATAACGGCGCAAACATAGCTTCATTTAATAAATAGATGAATAAATTGTTTGGTACTAAAATAACGTAGCTATTGCTGGTGCACCATACATACAAAATATCGCTAATTGACGATATATGGCTCAAAACTTAGCATACCAGATTTGCAGTTACCAGCTACTTGAATCTTAACATTGATATACATTACCCTAAAGTCCTCTCACGAAAGGGAACATAATTCCACATCTGATATTTTGGTGGCAATGATCAACCTGAAGTATATAGCACTTCACATGCAGTCAAAACCAGTTCACCGCCTGTAGTGAGTGAGTACAGTTCAGTATGAAAATCAACAAAGCTGTTGTGTTCTTTGTACCAAACTAACAAATAAACCGAATCATCTACAATTTTGCAAATCAGGCTAATTGAAAGGAAATCTAGCTAGCCACATATGAATGGCTGGTCCTATTTATTAGAAATTCCGTAATGCCCATGTCAAAATTGACTAAAGCATAGTGTTTACATTTCGCCCTTCGTAATGTTGATTTGTCGAATTAATCACCATTTTACTGTCATTGTATTTTATTTTATTAAACAAAATAACATTTTTTGTTCGAATTTGGAGGTACAGGATAATTTGGGCCAGCGGGGGGGGGGCAGGGTAAAATTGGCAAACTTATACCCTGAAAGTGAAAAAAAAACGACGCAATTATTGGACCGGGGCAACCCACTACGTGTGTAATGTATCGTGACGTGAGTGCCACACTCTTCTTCAAGAGTAATAATGAACTCTTGCCTATACATCATAAATTACTTTGCATTTTGTTTACAGTTAATAGACAAACTTCTGTGTTGTAACGCAAATTTTGAAAACGTTATCTTTAAATTAACCTTAAAAAGATACCTTTTTAGTATTGATGAATTTCAGATACAAACCAAACATTTGATTCTATTGCAAATCGATACTATTGATAATTTTATATATTTTGTGAAATTTTATTAAAAATTGCATGAAGCAAAATAATATATATACTGTGGAATCCTATAAATTGTGTGATAAACAGTGCTGTAATGAGAGAATTCGCCTATTGAACCCATGAAATTACACTTCCTATGTCTAACCAAAACCGTAACTACTAACCTCTACTTCGGCCACGACCATCGTTAAGTGCAAACAGTACATTGAAACTTAGGCAAAAGACAACAAGACCTACGTATAGATATTTGCTGCAATAAACATCCATTGTTTTCAGATTCTAAACTAGTTATAATATTATGTCAAAAATAGCTGTAATCCGAAAATATTTCTTGATATTATTAGCAAATAAAATAAAGTGACTTTAAAGTAGGTATGGCTGTCGCTTTAAAATAAACCTTTCAGCAGCGAAAGTTATGCGTTTCAAAATCGATAAAGCATATCTGCTTTTTAACGCAACAAGAGCTGCGATGTGGCGTATCATAATTTTATTTTGTGCAAAGAATACGGCTCAGGTAATCGTTAAAAGAAATTGAAGAATTTCATTTTACAGGTAACAGGTTTGTAAATTGATGTCGATCTTAGCCTGATGTGTGTTTTAAATCAAAAAACAAACCTAAGCCAACAATTACACCCATAAATGCACGCCATATTAGACCTATAGTTACTACAAAAGGTAGATATTGGAAACAAAGTAAACCAATGCTGTTATGTCTTATAACGGAAGCTATAAGAAGTGGAAACGTTTGCCAAAATAAAATATCTGAAATGTCGACTCTATTTCAGTATTACATTCTAGAAAATTGCACGTGTCATCACAATAGTGCGGGACTCTTTCAGGAGCACACCCTAGAAGATATGTGCCACAATAATAGTTTACGGCTCTGCCAGGAGGGTATTCTAGAAAATAGATGCCATTATAATAGTGTAGGGTTTCATAAGAAGGTACCCTAGAAAATTTGTGTCACAATATTTGTGCAAAGCTACATCAGGAGGACACCAGAGATAATATGTGCCACACTAATATTGCAGAGTTTCGCTGGGAGGGCACCCTAGAAAATGCGTACAAGCACAGTAGTGTAGTGTTCCGTTAAATCTTGATGCAAAATCTTGTTCCATCATGAAACCCATTCACCTCAATAAGAATGCACCTCGTTACAGACGAAAGCCGTGACCTTAATTAATTATTAACACACGTTATAAGGTACGTCATTTAAACATTTGCAGTAGTCTATTTACATTTACATATGCAAGAACGAATTTCTAGATCAATTGATTCATGGATATTTGTATACAACCATGAACCATTTGGATGACCAAATAATATTTATAGTGCCGAATTTTACGTTTGTGGAAAATTCCAGTACCGACGTAAACTTGCACGAAAAAGTAGGCAAAGCATTTTAAATTGCATGGCCAGTGTAGAAAATCCATGCCACAAAAATAGTGCATGGCTACCTAAAGAGGACATCCTAGAAAACACGTGCCACAAAAATAATGTAGGACTACCTCAGGAGGGTACCCTAGGCATTTCCTGCCACAAAAAAGTGCAGGGCTACCTCAGGAGGGTACACCAGACATTTCATGCCACAAAAAGAGCGCAGGGCTACTTCAGGAGGGTACACGAGACATTACATGCCACAATAATAGTGCATGGCTACCTCAAGAGGACATCCTAGAAAACACGTGCCACAAAAATAATACAGGACTACCTCAGGAGGGTACTCTAGACATTTCGTGCCACAAAAATAGTGCAGGGCTACCTCAGGAGGGCACACTAGAGATTTAATGCTTCAATAATAGTGTAGAGCTCCGTGAGATTAGCACCAACTCTAGAAAATGCGAGACCACCATAATAGTACACACCACCGTGCGGAGGGCACGATAGAAAATAACTGCCACCATAATAGTGCACGGCTCTGTCAGGAGTGTATTCTAGAAAATAGATGCCATTATAATAGTGTAGGGTTTCATAAGAAGGTACCCTAGAAAATTTGTGTCACAATATTGGTGCAAAGCTACATCAGGAGGACACCAGAGATAATATGTGCCACAATAATATTGCAGGGTTTCGCTGGGAGGGCACCCTAGAAAATACGTACAAGTACAGTAGTGTAGTGTTCTGTTAAATCTTGACGCAAAATCTTGTTCCATCATGAAACCCATTCACCTCAATAATAATGCACCTCGTTATAGACGAAAGCCGTGACCTTAATTAATTATTAACACATGTTATAAGGTACGTCATTTAAACATTTGTAGTAGTCCATTTACATTTGCACATTCAAGAACGAATTTCCAGATCAAATGATTCATGGATGTTTGTTTACATCCATGAAACATTTGGATGACCAAATAACATTTATAGTGCAGAATTTTACGTTTGTTGAAAATTCCAGGCCCGACGTATGCTTGCGCTAAAAAGGCAAAGCATTTTAAATGCTAGGCATTTAAAAGCTAGGCAAAGCATTTTAAATTGTATGGCCATATAATCGAAAATCTCAATCCTGTTCACTACTGCTAAATTAAGTGAAATTTATTAAATTTAGTTAACCACATCACGTTTACATTGAATTCGGCAGAGTTTGCACGTTAACTAATAAATTGTGGAAATATTGTGTAAACTAATAAACTAATAAAATATTCAATACTAAGTGCATTCCAAACTAGTTAGAAATTGCTGATTTTAATGATAATTTAAAAGGGGAAACTGAGGGAAACTGGGAAACTGTTAATAAAACATCCTTTATTCACATTAATTTTCAAAAACGTCGAAATTATTAGCATTATTAATTGGAATAGTCAAACCTTATAATAATATTTATAGTCTGTTCCTTGAGCTTTTTTTCAGGTATGAAACAAATACAAGAAACTAAGTCTAAATTTCAGCGCCGTAAATAAAACATTCTTTATTCAGATTAATTTTCAAAAACATTGAAATTATTAGCATTATTAGTTGGAATAGTCAAACTTTATGGTAATATTTATAGTCTGTTCCTTGAGCTTTTTTCAGGTATGAAACAAATACAAGAAACTAAGTCTAAATTTCAGCGCCATAAATAAAACATTCTTTATTCACATTAATTTTCAAAAACATTGAAATTATTAACATTATTAATTAGAATAGTCAAACCTTATAGTAATATTTATAGTCTGTTCCTGGAGCTTTTTTCAGGTATGAAACAAATACAAGAAACTAAGTCTAAATTTCAGCGCCGTAAATAAAACATTCTTTATTCACATTAATTTTCAAAAACATTGAAATTATTAACATTATTAATTAGAATAGTCAAACCTTATAGTAATATTTATAGTCTGTTCCTGGAGCTTTTTTCAGGTATGAAACAAATACAAGAAACTAAGTCTAAATTTCAGCGCCGTAAATAAAACATTCTTTATTCAGATTAATTTTCAAAAACATTGAAATTATTAGCATTATTAGTTGGAATAGTCAAACTTTATGGTAATATTTATAGTCTGTTCCTTGAGCGTTTTTCAGGTATGAAACAAATACAAGAAACTAAGACTAAATTTCAGCGCCATAAATAAAACATTCTTTATTCATATTAATTTTGAAAAACATTGAAATTATTAACATTATTAATTAGAATAGTCAAACTTTATGGTAATATTTATAGTCTGTTCCTTGAGTTTTTTTCAAGTATGAAACTACTTAAGTAAACTTTAAGATTAAATCACATTACCTTTTTTGAAATGTCATTTTAGACATGCAGTTATGTATATATATTCCGCGAATAAACGGTAGCTCAGGTGTTACGACTCTTCGAAAATATATCACAGTAAATGTGAAATTATTTCATAGTCTAGTATCAAATAGACTTTATAGTTTCGTAAGGGAAAGGAATAAAAAGTTAATTTTAACCGTTTTAACCTCAACTATGTCATCTGATTTACGTAAAGCTGAAAAATGTAACTCAATAATTTTAGAACTAAAAGTAAAAAAGAACAAATATCGTTAGGGAGACTCTCCAATTCCGTTAGTACCAGTATGTGTTGAGCTAATAAACAAACTTATTTTTTATTGTTAAAAGTTTCTAAAATACTTCAACGATGAATATTTTATAAGCTTTTATAATACTAAAAACAATTATTATTTTGTAGATATAGTTGTTTTTCTAGAGCGTTTTGCATTTGAAAATAGCGACTCGAAGACTTGGACAAGAACGAAAACTAATACGTAGTTTTATGTTACAACAGTATTTATAATAAAGATTCTGTTAAATGTGGGCGTATTTATGTCAATAATAACCTCCAAAATTAAGATCCGGATAGTTTGTTGTAAATAGTTTCCTTAATTTTCTTTCGTGTTTTTCAAAAAAATATTTTTTATAGTTATAAAGTTTAGGTAATCGTCTTGGTTGAACAGTTAGTAAAAAATTTTGAAAAATAAATTATGAAAATAATTTATTTGTAGTTTGCCACTTAATCGAACGTAAAGAGAAGGTCAAAGGGTCCCTATAGACGTCGTGGAGCGAGAAATGAATGAAGTCAAGCAGTGCACTAGCGCTCACGGGGACCATGGGTTGACTTAGGCACGCCAAAACCGACGACCCATGTGTCTCACGTCATTCAGATACCTTCCATCTTTTAACCACCTGTGTTGTTGCCCTCGCTTTACAGTATCATGACAAGATTTTTCCGTTCTAGTCCCACGTCGTTCAGAGACCTTTCATGTCCTCCATGTGTCCCACGGCGTTCAGATACCTTCCATCTTTTAGCGATCTGTGTTGCTGCCTTCGCTTTACAGTATCATGACAAGATTTTTTCCGTTCTAGCCCCATGTCGTTCAGAGACCTTTCATGTCTTCCATGTGTCCCACGGCGTTCAGATACCTTCCATCTTTTAGCGATCTGTGTTGCTGCCTTCGGTTTAGAGTATCATGACAAGATTTTTCCGTTCTAGTCTATCAAAGCCAGTTTTAACCGATAAGATGATCGCATAAAGTTTTATTCCTCATAGCTTTTTGCTGAGCCATAGAGCATACCTTCTTAAGCAGAACTATTATATCTCATACATATATGTGTTCTGTGTCATTCATTATTTGTGTGGTCTATTTTACTTACATATTTTAAGTGCGACAGTCCACACATTTGTAAAGTATGAACATCGAAACAGTTTGGTGCGGAATTTGATGCAGCAGTTTTCCCATTTGTTGTAATTTTTATAATCGTTTGTATAAAAATTCTATTGTAGTCAATTGAATTTTATCACTTTGAAGTATTAAATATACAGCATAATGTATGAATCTCCTGATATATTTACATCATATAAAGCACATGTATTCTGTATGAATTTGAGCATATATTGCATGAAACGTAGCATATACAATGTGTGAATTTGAATATATTTTTATACGAAAAATAACATATAAATTGTATGAATTTTTTATTTATTTGTATGACTTAAATTTATCTAACGTGCGAATTTACATATATTTTTGTATTAAATATTCTCTAAACTTGTATAATAATTTGATACGATTATTGTGTGGCGTCATTTTGCTGTAATTTGTATTAGAAAATAACACAAATACGAGCAATTGTATGGTGAACGAATCCTACATCAGTTATGTACCAATTTGCACAACAATGTATGATTATGTCAACATAATTTGTAACAAATGTACCATATTATATGTATGACTTATTGCACATAATTTGTGTGAATTCTGCCACAGAACATGCATGATTATATATTTATGTATTCATTGTATGAATTTTGACATAAGAATTGTATGATTTGTTACACATAACTTTGTCTGAAATTATATGCAACATATGTATGATAAATGACATATCATTTGCATAAAATTACATGCACAAAATGTATGATTATTTGTACATAATTTGTACGAAATTGCAGATAATAACTGTATGTCTTGCACAATTATGTGCAGAAATATAAAGAAAATATTTCAAAATTTTGAAAGTTAGTACAAAAATTGCAATTATGTACAAACATTCGTACATTAATTGTTTCTAATTCGATACAAAAATTGTCCAATGTAACCTTTAGGGGCAGAAATCAAATGCATGCTAAGCCGTTCTCGATATACTAAGCCTAAGCCTTAGTCTTAGCCTAAGCTAAGGTTTCTATATAAGCCATGTAGTAATCCTAAGCCTAAGTCAGGGGCTGTCGCCCCCGGACCCCATGTTCTAAGCTGTTCTTTTTCTAACGTTATAACGTCCGGCCCGTAAAGGTGACATGGGTCCAAAAATTTATAAAAATTCATACATTAGATATATCATATTTGGTACAAAAATATATGAAAACTCATACATTGTATATATTTATTTCTGCAAATAAATATTATAATTGTTACAATGAATATATTATTTTTCCTACAAATATATATTAAATTTTATGCATGGTATATATATATTGCGTTTCATACAATATATTCAACTTAATACACTGCACGTATTGTATTAGATGCAAATATATGTGAATATTCTAACATTATGAGGTATATTTCATACTATAAAGCGCAAAAACCAATCAACTACAGTTGTATTTTTGTATAAACGGACCTGAAAATTCAGACACAAGAGAATGCACTGCATCAAACTCCATACAAAATTGTTTTGATGTTAGTACATTTACGAATGTAGAAACTGTCGTACTTAAATTGTGTATGTAAACCAGACAACACAAATAATGTATGATGCACTACATATATATGCTAGTACAGTTATTTTTAAGATGGTATAATGTATTTAATGTTTATAAATATTTGTATCAAATACAATACACATACTTAATTAACGTTTTAACACAGTTAGATTTTTGTACAAATTTTCAATTTTTATGATATGCTAACATTACAAGGCTTCAAACAAGTTATGTGTTACAAAACATACATTTATTATCTAAAATTTCATACCTATTTACTGAAAATAAGGAAACATCTTTGTATGCAAATTATGTGTAATTCAACATACATATGATGCATGTAATTGCCTACCAAGTTATGTCTAACAAAGCATGCAATTTTATGCGCCATTTCAAACAAAATTATGTGTAAATAATCATATATATTATGTGTTACAATTCATACAAATTACCCGCAATGTATCGTACATTTATTGTGGCCAATTTATTACAAGTTATACATCATTTACCTTAAGATGTGTGCGGCAATGCCGGATTTTATCACAGTCTGCCGCGGCTCTAAAGCCATGCATGGCTGGCTGAGATTAGCCAGTGTGACATTTTTTGGGCCGAGCCAGACCCTAAAAATATATTAGCTAATAGTAAAGCGGACTGATAAATTCTCACAAGGGCCGGAATCGGCATCCAGAAATGTATGACGCCAATGTGAAACCGCAACAAAATGAAAATTGATGATACATATGATTGTATATTTGTAAAACATCCTTCTAGTTACAATAGCATAATTTTCATGTATGAATGCGATTGTTCTACATAGCTACTAGGTTGGTTTGCTAAAGGCGCTTAAACAAAAATTTAGAAAATAGAGATATTTACATATTTATTTTACCTACATTTATGCGTGTTACTTTAATTATTACTAATATTTTTGCCTACAGCTAAATATTTTCCCTGTAATACAATCTGCTAAACTGAATATAATAAATATTTTTGAAGTAGTCCGTCCCTGCTATCAAATACTAAGATACAGCCAGTCTCGGCTCGTACAAACATACTAGCATAGCTTTGCTATCTATTTTATTTATGAAGGGCTGTATGTGGCTGTGCGTTTTTGTCACGAGCCTGAATTGGCTCCGTGACAGAATCCGGCCCTGGGTGCACAAATCTTAAGGTAAATGGTGCATTAAGTTGATATAGTCATACTTTAATGCACATAGTGGTACACAGGTGATGTAGAATTTGTTTCCCATACAATTGCTTGTATTTGGGCTTATTTATATACATATTATAGCGAAACAATGTTGTTTAAAATCGGCTCCTCGCGAATGAGATTGGGTTAAATATATTTATCTTAAAAAATGACTCTTCAAATAGGGCGTATAGTTAGTTTCAGAATGTGGTTACTACCTAATGTCTCAGTTGCAAAATAGACAAACCTCATTGTACGACTCGTATTGCGTGACTTTATTCGCTTTCTTACAGTCATCACCTGAAAGGGAAAACACTTATACGAGATTCGAGCTATACGAGATTCCAGCACGCCTGACTTTATACATTATGATTACAGAGTTTCCTCTTTCGTCTCCATTTTGGGCCTCCTAATTACAGCCTTTGCGATTAAATGGAGGATTGCAAACTATCGCTTGTGCTTTGATACACTAAATTAGTGAAAAATACTCAATTTTTGTACCAAATCCACAGCCTTATAGAAAAGAAGCATAGCCCGCTATGCTATTTTACTGCAAAGATATGGGCACACAGTTGTGCCTTTTGTTACATTTGGCTATGTCCAAGCTGAAGTTTGCGACGTCGACACTTCAAACAAATTTCTGCTCGTTTCTGCACTATACTTGTTTGGTGACTATTATAATGGCGAATTATTACATAGCTAGGATTAAATACTTTTTCTGGTTTTGCTTGTAATTTTTCTTCCTTGTTTCTCCTTTTCTCAATAATCATTTTAAAGTTCAACAATTTTTATGGTAGTTGGGACTTCGCCGACTTAGGCGTTGAGCATGTGCAACGGCGTTTAGCAAGTGTAATTGTTTTCCTAAGAAACACTATGTCATAGGACAGCACGGTTATAAAAAAAGCTGGTTCCAATTGTTTACAAAAGCCATTTCATGTGCTTTTGAGGTCAGAATAAACCGCTGGCGACTAATTTATTATTTTTCATGTTTGTGACTTCTGTACAACATACGATAGTGCAAACAATGACAAACACACAAAAATTCCTCGCATTATGCGGAAAGTCAAAATCTGAAACGATCCCGAGCGCGTCTAGGGCCAACCAAGTATAATGTAGGTTTAAATCATATCTGATCAGATTGATTTAAGAAAGAAATCAGGCAAAACCGAAAGGAGTCATAGACGTCATAGTTCACCGTATTCACATCTAATGCTTTTTAATATTTTTAAGGCTAAACCATGCTCTCTGACTCTGTGGCGCACCTAAACGGTTCAAAGCAATAATGATATTAATGCGGGTTGCTCTTGTGGCAAATATTTCGGACAAAACTGATACAGACACCGACTGGAATGCTAGAAGATAACTCGGACAGTGAAGCTATATAGCACGTCCACAGCGAAGGGGCGGTGATTTCTTATGGTGATAGATGGAGCCATCGTTTTAAATGCTAAGTTATTGACGGCGACATTAGTAGGTGTTGTAGTCCAGCTATACCAAATGTGTGATGTTTCTTTCAAATGACACGAATAAATACAAAAAAGTAACGATGTATACCTAAGCAATGATCATAATATTAAGCATATTGCAAACTATGCAGTTTCATGGAGGGTTAACTCTCAAAATAACTTTTGGACCATGACCCGAGCTAAGCCTAAGCCAAACTGGCAGTCGCGTTTCAAACAATTACGATCATCCGCTGAATGTAACTGTTACCGCTGAATGTAACGATAGGACACCGGTTAGTTCTCGTTTAGGTATGCTTGAGTGAATGTTCCTCGTCCTCCATCGCGATATCAACAAATTTTCGGTGGGGAGATATAATTCGCGACTAGCTGGTACCATATATTTCACGCTTTTAAGTCTAAAGTTCAAATGATTTAGTCTGCTGTGAAATTCGTGAGTAGATGCTAGTTGTGAAACAGAGCATCGTCCCGAAGGAGCAATATTACGCTTTTGTCTCAACTTCAGAATTCTTAGTCTGCAGTCCATAATTCTTGGCTAGCTAATTGTGAACCAGCATTACGCCAAAAATTTTTTATTAATACATCCAAATTTACCATGATTTTACAGATCTAAACGAAAATAAAGGACCCTGAAATAACACCGACAATTTTTACCCTTAGCGATCAAATATTGGAGGGGAATGGGATCTCCTGGCCCCCGAAATCGCCATCTATGCTACTGTGATACTGATAAACCCGGGAAAAATAGGCAGCAAAAAACTGGACAAAATTATTATAACACAGAGAAATCCGTAATTTTCAACGATATATGTTTTAATATTACATAATCCAAATATCATTCATGCTTATAGGGCTAGAGAGAGGATTTTCCCACCTAGGTTCGGACCCACCGCCCCATCCTCAGAGCTACGCCGATCCCTATGGAAAGTAGTTACATTTTCCTGAGTTTCAGCAAACCCCACCCCGAGCAGCCAAGGAACGCAAAAAGTTTTGGCATTAATAGGCAATAGGGGAAAAAGGTAAAAATTATGGACAAATTAACAAAAATTAAAATAAAATTGGCAAAACTCGGAGAAAATTGGCAAACATTCGAAAACAGTTTTGATTCCCGAAATTTTGGAAAGTTTATCCCCCCAGAGGAAACGTAGGCCTCCCCTATCTTCTATTAGGACCTGAGTTTTTGAGCATGTATGATATACATATATTCAAAATTACCAAAATTTGTCAAATATTTATTACTGTGAACAGCTCTGGCAATATCTATCTGCAATTTGTGTCAAATAAGTTTTTTGTTCATAACAATAATACGAAATCAAAGTGTTGGTGGATGGCAGTAAAGGCAACATATTTTGCAACGCGATCTGACGTTATGTTGCTTGTGCAGACAGGCGATAGAGCTTGCTACCAATAAAACTTTTGTACAATAACTGTTATGTACATGAATATGTAAGCGCGTCCCAAGTGCTTCAAAAGTGGCGGTTGGCGATCATTTACATTCATTTTATTAAAACCCCATCCGTGAATTTTTTCAAGCTTGTCAGCAAACCGTGGAGGGACCGGCACCACCTTCCTCCCTCTTCTGACATCCTTGCGAATACGAAGTTTTTTTATCAATAAAGCGATTTGCGGTGTCAAAGCTACCAGCGAGACGTAAGTATCCATCTAATGAAGTCGGCGTAAAACCTCATGACTAAAAACGTGTACTTTTTATAACATTTATTTTACTGTATACTCATGGCCACTATCTGAAGTATTATATTTAGATATAAAAAGTTAACTTTCATATATTTGTCGTGAAGGAAAAATGTTCATTTACGAGGCAGTAGCAATCGCTCCTCAAACAATGTATTTCCGTTACTTAACCTGCAGAGTGTTTAACTAAACTTCATTCTTACTGAAATATCTAGAAGCCTACATTAACTGTAACTATGCTAAACTCTTGGGCATGTCTATAGGAGTAGGTAGTGATTCCCCTCCATGAAACGTAATACCCCTCACAGTTGCTTAACCTTGTGATTTAAATCGTTCGAACTGCAATTTTTGTCAAGTTTCTACTGCATTACGATTCGAATTCATATAATAAAATATCCTGACAGCTATTTGAAACAATTATTTATTGCAGCAGTACAATAAAGTGTTACTATATTACATATGCAATAGGAAAACTAGCCATGTAAATTTTGGCAAAGCAGTCGAATTCTCTAATGGATCTTATTGAATTTATTAATACTAAGTGAGGGGTTAGTTGTTCCATAGGTTAGATGTATAGGTATATAAATAACACCACAAGATGGAACGGATTGTGAACACTTTTTATCTGTGGTGTACGACGTTCCGAACGTGTGCGTGGTTGCTATATATAGCTTGCTTTCCAACGTTCCCAAATTTGCCGGAAAACAAAACTTTATTTTATTGCTTAGCGGTTTGCACACACCGCTTTGAATGAGTTTGTCAAACATTTGAAAATACTCTAACTCTGGGGCATTAAACAGTAAAACACGGAGCAAACCATAGCCGTTTGCTTGAGCAACAGCAATTTTATTTTATATTATTGTACAAACAGAAGAACACAGATCAATACCTAAAAAATTGTACATGTTATGCGGTTAAATAGTTTGGCGCTAGTGATCTATATCAAAACTGCTATATATAGTTCGAAACCTTCAGTGTCGTTGGGCCGAGGTATCGCCAAGAGAACGTGGGGGTTGGGGCAGGGGGAAACGCCCTAACACTGTTTGCTGACAAACTAGGAAAGATAAAGTGATGGGTTTATAACAAGATGAATGTAAACGACCGGTCTCCACTTGTTTGCCAGCCCAATCGCTTTTAAAGAGCTTGTGCCGTCCTTGCCATTAGGTATATAATGAATACGGCCCAAGTAAACCTAAGGGGCGTTACGTTATAGCGTTATAAAAAGAACATCTGAAACACGATTTTTTTATTTTAAATGTGCGGTGCTTTGTAACATCAAAATTCCATGGTTGAAACTGACCACGTACAATCTAAATACATATTTCAAGTGTCGTGCCATGGTGTTGATGTAGCGTACCTCCGCCCAGTGTTGACTGTTGTTCACCTAACTATACCAGCTGCGGATTAATTTTGCACAAGCGTACGAACGGGGTGTCTAGGCCAGGTTATGTGTTTGACATTATGAGACAGGAACATATATATAAAGCCTATCAAAAATATACTATCATACATTTACAACTTTATTTCATCGGATTGCGGCATTTTTTCTGCATTGTTGTTTTAGCCAAATTCATACATTGTATATTCTGTATATGAACAGTGTAAAATACAGGTTGTACAGTGGTTACATAAGTTTCCATACAGGGTGGAGTTCAATCCTTGCTCCGTTGTCCCTTTTGGGGCGCACAAAAATTTTTATAGCTGTAGCATAGTTTTTAGTAACTTCAGCACACTCGTGGGACTTACAGGGCTCACTTTTGTACTATAAAAGGCTGAGTCGACTTGAGGAACTCCTTCACCAAATAAGTCAAGTCAGGCACAGTTTGGGCCATGCTTCACGCAGGCTAAGTCAAAGTGACTCATATTGAGTCAAGGTTTGGCTATCGCGGAATCTGGCAATTTTTAGGCAGGTTTAGCCAAAATTTGACGCATTTTTTCTAAGTCCGAAAAGGAACTTCTCACTGAGTCAAAGTTTAACTCAGAGTTTTTAAAGTTGAGGAACGGGCCGCCCTAAACCATTCACCCTAACCCGGAAAATGATATGAAAAAAGTCAGAATTTAGAATTGGGGAAAATTTTAGCAAAAACTGGAAAAAGATTGACAATTGTGGAAAACTTAGCAGAATTTAAGAAACCTGTGAATTTATAAAAAGCTGCAAAAATTTAACACTTCAATTACACCCCCCTCCCCTCACGCCCCCGACGGATCTTCGCTCTCTCAGCTGGAACCGCCAAATTCTTGTGAGCAGACGGACCTTGGATATCGATGGTACACACGTTACAAGAAAATCAAAGCAGAGCTTGAATAGTTCGATTCAACATTATCAAACGTCTTCGCGTCACAATCATTTGCCTCTAACTTTGCATTGACGATTGTGTCGACATTGGCCGGTTTTATGTCGAAAATGGTCGTCGACACAATTGCATCCAGGCTGTCGCTCGGGATCCTCGCATTCCGGAGGTACCTTCTCAACAGGTACACACGTCGATTCGCATTCACGAGGTAGAGCGTCTTGCTTGAAAACTTCGTTCCTGCCGCATTTCTCTGAAACATGAACATCAAATGCATTATTATTTGTATAAGAATGAGCGAAATGTTACAATTGAAATGTGAACGGCAGTCTGCAATTATATTTGAAAGTAGCCACGATGCCAATTGTCATTAGCGGACTGGCCCAAGTACGTAAACCTGATGGGCGTTACGTTATAACGTTAGAAAACTGAACAGCTTAGAGCTGGGGTTCGGGGGGCATCCTCCGACTTAGGCTTAGGATTAATGTATGTCTCACATAAGACATAGACTAAGACTAAGGCTTAGTATATCGAGAACGGCGTGGCCTGCATTATGTATCAAGGTTACTTTGGCCCCAAACACAGCACAATACATGTGTATTGAAATATTGAGTATTCTGTCAATGAATGTATAGCAGAAACAGCTGTGGTGCACGGATATCTGAGTGTTTTTAAACAGACTAAAGGCGTATTCACACGCTCAAACTTTTTTCTCACGTTTTGATCAAAAATTGAGCTCAGAATTTGATCAAAATTTGAAAGCATCTGTTTTGCATTTTTTGCAAGTTTGAACGTGTGAACACTGTTCAAACTTTTCATGAATATTCCTGTAGCCAATCATGGACGAGATGTATTAGCTGAAAAAGTGTGAGCTCAAATTTTTATCTAAAATTTTGAAATATCGCAATTTTAATTTAAAAATCATTTAAATCTCAAATTTATAATTATAAATTGATCATATTTTGAGCTTAAGATTTGAGCAAAAAGTTTTTGCGTGTGAACACGCCTTAAGCTAGTTTCAACTATAATTTCACTTCAAATATGGAGACAGAACTAATTAATGAAAGGTAACGTTTTATTTTACAATATTTCAATAATTTCTGCGGTGAAAGCCCAGAATTTGTAATACGTTTGTGTTAATAATAAAAGTCTTTATCTGCAGACAGTTATGCTTATATTTACATGAACTGTGCTTCAGGTATATCGGTTTAACTTTTAAAGCATCAAGTGTCTAATTAGAGAACAAAGGCGAACTACAACAGTTTCTGCCATCTGCTAAATAAATTAATTTCACACTAGGTATTATTTCGTTACAAAATATAGGTACATCTTGATAATATGAATAAACTATTCTGTCTGAAAGTGCAGCTGTATTCGAGAGTTGTTGACTGAAACCGATTTTTTTGTTTTCTTGAGATAAGTATGTCACAGCAACTTCAGGAACTGTCGATGTTGAGAATTTCGCATGGTTTTATTGGTATCCCATTGATCTCCGGCAAGTACCCTAGAAATCGTTGGGTCTAAGAAGCTGTCTCAGCTCCGATCAACAGTCGTCCACGTAGATGGTGCTTATTAGCACTGTCGACATGGGATCGCTAGAGTAATCATGATCTATACATAATTGCTGTTACTTTCTTGCCATTAGATTGTATAATATCAGGCTTACTACTTTCGAACATTGAACAGTAGTAAACCAGACGATTTCGTTTTCAGCGGCGTCAATCACCGTCACTCGTTATTGTTTTGCGTTAAAAACTGTGGTCGGATGAATCCGAGACGTCGGCTTTACGTCACTTTCAACTGGTTATCAAACTCCAGCGAATCTCGGATTTGTGAAATATTCCGTTCGGTCCACATTAGGTTCATATTTATCTGAATAGCTTGTTACCGGAAAATTTAGATTGGATAGAACTAGATGACCTGTAAAACAGCCAACATAAAACTCATATCTTAACATGTATAATTTGCACATGGAATCCCTCTATTTCTACGTACTTGGACAACACACTGCAAACCGATCGGCTGGATCTACATTGCACCAGGAACCTTTCGGGCAATCTTGTCTGTTAGGTCCTCTGCCACAGAGTATGCCATTAATTGGTTTGGCATCATTGGGACATTGTCCTAACAATAAATAACATCCGTTCATACCTTGGCTTAAACTTCGTCACACCGAAACAAATTTATGCATTAAGAAATGTTTGACAAACTCAAGCCGGCGCAACGGGTACAGTTCCACTAAAAGTCACCGCGGTGCAAACTAATCAGTTATCCAGGAGCTGTTTCTCAGTTTCTTAAAAAATCTCACAATGCGAGCGAATAACAACGCAACGTGTAAACATACAACACATGACGAACTCAGTTAGCACAACACTTTACAGCGTGCTTTAGGGCCACTTGTATCAGTTAGCATAAAATAATTAAACCTTCTGAAATAAACTCAAGCTGTTTTAAAATATGAAAAAATTCGGAAATGAATCTATTTTATAGATCCCTTGTATCTCTGATCGACGAACCATGTCGCTATGCTATGGCATACATACGTAATTATATCAGTGTGTATTCATGCATTCCTTTATGCAGAACTGTTTACTATTGTTATCCTGCAGGAAACTGATATTTTGTTAATTTTCTTATAAGGTATATAGTTATAGAAACCCAAAATTTTGTAACCAAAATTTCTAGGTATACCAGTGCTACAATTATATTTACAAATCGTAATATGATGTAACCATAAGATGATATAATTATCAAAAATTATTGTAAATATCAAGGAGATTGTGTTTGCGCTAGATCCTTCGCTGAGACGTTTAAGTTTACTATGATCGCTTTTATTCACCAGATGGTTTAATTATATTGCAAATTAATATTTCAACAGCAGCAACTGGTTGTTACTAGTTCAATATATTTAAAGCATTCAGTTCGAAAAACAAAATAAATGACTCGTGTTTTATTAGAGAGACAGATGATAATAGCTATAATGATATATAGCCTGCCTTCGTCGAAACAAATCTTATCATTGTTTTATTTGGCAGAAAAAAAATTCTGGTTATTAATGAAGTCAACAGAGAGAATATCAGTGCTACGATCATGCAGCCAATGGGTATGTGCATACATAGTGAGAATTTTAACCAAATGCTGCCGAAAAGTCACGAATCGCAAGATATAACAGAAATAGACGCCACGTGCAATAGCCAAATTCTTAGCTACTTCTTGCCTTCTTATAATTGAGTGAATGATTGGGATATTCTCGTGATGATACATCGGTACAGTCCAATTCTTAAACGCTACTAATGAAAAAGCAAATCTAGCAAGTCTGCCAATCTTTTCGTTAGTTTTATGATCACTTGACCAAATTATATAGTAGTGCAGTCGGGAAGATAATCTATCTTGCTTAAGAATAATTAAAGCAATGTCGTTAAAGAAAGGCAGAATTTTAGCATTTCTAAGACTTGGAAGTTGAATTTTTTGGAAAATATGAACAGGATCATGCAATAAATAATGTGCCCGGTATTCGTGGAAACTTTCGTTGCTCGGAAAACGGATATTCCAACTGTATATTGCGGCCCTAAGTTAAAAAATATGACGAATATTCAAAACATTGAAAGCTAAACAACAACCTGGGAGTAAGTTTTACTACAGGTTTAAACTGAAGACAAACAATCAAATCAGCTAGCCAATATTTCAGTGGCTGAAGCTGTTGAGAATTCATTTTGTTAAAATTTGCTCCATAGAGCGTATATATAACGATACCGCCTGACGATTTTGTCTTGCGTTGTTTTGACTGTTTGCATCTTGTATTTTAAGCTGAATATAATTTTTATAAACTTTCATAAAATAGTTGTTTAGCGGGAGTTGTAAGCGTCATCATGGCTGGTTGCTTATTCTACCACGAAAAGGTGATATTTCAAAGTTTAGCGCAGCGTGTTGAGTAAAAAATGAATATTTACAGGATACGTTTCTTGCTGGCGAGAGTTAGTTAATTATAATCCCTCGGAATTTATACGGTTGTAGCATTTGTAAACCAATGTGTTCGTAAACCTTATTGTTTTGCAGCATTATAATTACAGCGCTTGTACTTTACTACCAGACATTTTCTTTATCACTATTGGCCAGTTGAAGGCGCCTCTGCGCTATCACGGGCGATAAATATAGGCGTAT
Source organism: Trileptium ribeirensis (assembly GCA_030248225.1). Lineage (NCBI taxonomy): Eukaryota > Metazoa > Nematoda > Enoplea > Enoplida > Thoracostomopsidae > Trileptium > Trileptium ribeirensis. The sequence continues at coordinate 31,798 of JASANE010018007.1, forward strand.
CAGCGCTTGCAGGAATCGGCGCAGACACGCTAACGACCACCGGTGCTAATAACGCTACTCAGGCTAAGAACGGCACATGAGCATTGTTAGATCGTTGAATACACAAATAAAATTTGTTACTAACCACTTCCTACCGTCCTATAGCGTTGTGTTACGTTACATATACATATATATAGTTTGTGTGAATATATTAAATGACCCCCTTCAATAAATACAGTCCTGGACAACAGTATGGGACATATACTCGCGAGTGAAACACAAGAATCTAGTGAATTTTGCGAGTAAATTTAGAGTAAACTGAGAGTCACTGTGACGGTGATCAGTGTAATAGGGTAGCAAAGAGCAGAGCGAGACGTCGAGCTATAGTTCATGAGAGGAAAATGCCCCTACGGTCGGAACCGACGACTACTGGTTGACGATGATGATGACACTGAGAGTAAATTTCGAGCAAACTGCGAGGGACTCGAAATATCTCGACTATTGTACAAGTCAGGTAAATATATTTTTACGTAACATAAGGTCGATCTATTAATATACTGCATCATAGACGTGCTATTTCAAATGCAAATTCATGTCGCCGTATGACATTAATTTAATTGAACTAAAGCAATTAGTTTACACTTCTGTTTAACGCTACGAGTATAATTCCAGTGGTTTTAGAGTGAGATCCATGCGAATAGCGAGTGCGAGTGTCTCTTACTTTTGTCCAGGACTGTATTTATACACAAGTATTGTAGCAATAATATATATTCCAAGAATATATATTTATATATTTTATACAGTGTATATTTCGAAAAAAATTTAGTGATCAGTAAATAACTTAACTATGTGTTAAACTATGCCGGCGATCATTAGATACCGATTTTTTATTCACAAAATATAAATTACACAAACCTTTGGTCGCCGACGTTGAGGGACATTTTGCTTTCGGAATGCATTTTCCATTTTCACTATCCCGAACTCGATTTCCGGTGCAAAAACACCCTTGAACACATTGTTCGGTACATTGGTCTGACTCCGTTTGATCACATGTAGCTGGACATGCCGTACCGCATTGCTTGTATTCCTCGCCAGGCGGACATTTCTTCTTTGCCAGCGCTGAAACTGAATATAGCTTTGGTAGATATTCTCAGGGAAGTAAATTTGGGGGACAATTTCTGAAGTAATACGCAATTTGCCGAAAAAATCTAAGTAAAAATTGTATCATTAAATTAATTTCAGATGAAATACATGAACCATATTTTAAACACGACATGGAAGATGTGAAAGATATAATAAAAATAGGAAAAATATCAGGAGAAAGATATGAATGGACAACAATTAAAAAAATAATATAGAAAAAATTTTGATTAGAATAGGAAAAATATATGAACCATATTTAAGAAGCTAAAAAGACGAGAAAGATATCTTTAAAACTGTAAAAATTGCCGGAAGAAAGGTGTGAAACATATGTAAGAAAAGATACAAACATCATATGTCGAAGATATCATTAAAATAGTAAAAAAATGCAGTGCACATAATATGAACCATATTTGAGAAAATATTAAAAACGTGAAAAATATCATTTTTTAGAGAAAAATTTTTTCATGAAAAACACGATTTAAAAAGATATGGAAGTTGTCAGTGATATAGAAATAATTTGCCGGAAAAAGGTACGAACATCGATGTTATTTTATATAAATATATTTATAAACTCATAACATTGTTTTTTTACTCCACCGTATTAGTCTTTCGTAACGTACCAGTACTATCTCTCATTAAACTAGACATATCGAAAATACACATTACAATGAACACACTTAATTAAACCCTGTTTGCTTAAAATGCTCAAATAACGTCTAGCTAATCTCACCCGCGCATTGTTTTTCGGGAACACATCTTCCAGCGGCATTTCGATAATAGTCTTCTTTGCACTGACACTTCGGGGGCTTGCAATCCGCTGTACAGATGAGCGGGGTTCGTCCGTTTGCCACATCTTCACATGTTGCTTCGCAACTAGAGCATTCTCTAAACTGTTCATTGCGACCACACCGACGCGTTTTTGAGCCACCTCCTTTGCCATTTCCTGAAAAAAAATAAATATTTCTGGTTTGGCAGTTCGGATTGAGTATTAGGCTGCATCTTGGACGAGGAGACAAATTATACAAGTTGAAAGCATACTCAGAAAAAGAAACAAATATTTTCAATTTGGCAGTTCGGATTGAATATTAAACTGCATCTTGGACGAGGAGACAATTTGTAGAGGTTGAACGTATGCTCACAAAAAGAAACAAATATTTTCGATTTGGCAGAGCGTTTACGGATTGAGGATTAAACTGCATCTCGGACGAAGAGACAATTTGAAACGTTTTCAGATTATTCTATGAAGATTGTTCTCGAAACTTCCATGCTGACGTTGTTTACAACCTTGACTGAAGAACATTCTAGAAATTTCAATTAGTTTATATGTTTTAGTTGTAGCTATATGTGTGTTCGGGTATATATACTACTGCCCAGCAGTGGTAATCAGGGTACTGTGATAAATCTCTTTACTTTGCCCTCGGGTCCTTGTGCTTCCCTCGGATGTAGTAAACACAAATATGTAACACAAGTAGAAAACACTCTCGGAATATTTGTCGGTGGTTCATACACTATCAATCCCTCAAGACGTGTAATTAATCTATTGTAGTTGTAGTGAATATCAGAGTAGTTTGTGGTTGATACCATAAAATTTGGATGCTCGTTCTACTCAACTGCTTTTGTAAATTCCTTCTAACAACTCGCGAATTGCAATTGGGGTGATACTGCGGCTCCCAATCCATACACTATCAAAAAATTTAATTTGACGCATGAGGGACAGCCGGTATGAACGATATTAGCAAAGGCGTTTGGCTAAAAATGGCTGGAAAATGCTTCATACCCCCACCCCCAAACTTAAATGAAAGAGCAATAAATAAGAATATCCCAGCGATCAGTGGCTGAAAAGGAAAGACCATGCAGATGGAAATGTAAAAAATCGTCTCTATATGGATACTTATTTCTCTTATCATGAACAGTCAATGAATCTTTAAGTCAGCACAATTCGGTCAGACCAACTTGCCTATCCACTGTTACTCTATTTCTGTCTAGTGTAACATCCTCCCAACATTAAAAGCTCTCAAAAGCCCTATTCACGATAACCCAAATGTACCATTCAATTTCATCTACAGCGTCAAACAAATCATTATAAAATCTAATGCGCTCATCAGGCTCGGACTCCGATCCACAACAACGAAACTGCTTTAACTAACATTGATAAACCAGTGGATCTTCCCTGGATTTAAAAACTGTTGACATCATTGTCGCACATCACGTTTACCTAAGAAAAAACCAAATACTTGTTTTGACATCTTCACGGTCAGTAAATAAGTAAAAAAATTTAAATTTCTTTATGCGAATTCTCTCAAATATCTGACTATCATTATTATTTTTAAACTGAGTTTCTTGAAGACATATTAAATCTAAAATATTTCAAGCTTTTTGAAAATGATTCATTCTGTTGCAATTAGATGCTGCGACTGATACAAAATCAGTGAAGTCACTATTGTAACTTATAACCCAAAATTATGTGGTTATCATTTGAATTGAGACTTCTAGGCTATCACCGTTACGGGGTCGTTTCTCTTCTTTATTGAAGTTTAATATTGTCTCATTCACAATCAGTGCAACGTCGTCTTGATAGTCGAGATGATTTGTCTTTCGTTGTATCAGACACGTCAGCAAGTCTCCATTGATGTTCAAACAGCCTGGACGTCATTTATCGCGTTGAAGCTCATTATTTTCGTCACATCTGAGATCACTAGATTAATCCCAGTATTATTCTCGATAATGAAACCCGATGTGGTAAGTTGCTTTCTACGAAGTCCATGACTTTGGCTATATGTTCTCTGTTCACAATGAAAATTAGTTCACCCACGACGAGTGTGTAATGCATGAGGTCGTCACACAATTTATGCCTTTCATACTGACACATTTATTTTCACTTGGTTATTTTACGCCATAATCGCTTCGGCAAACTTGCTGTTTCCTGTCAACCACGCCTTCCACACCGCCACTAAATATTTCTACTGGAAAATGATTTTTTCCAGATGGTGATACGGTGATCGGCTATATAAAAGCTATAAAATTATCATTAGTGGAATTCTCAGCTTGTTATTAAATTAAAACTAAAATACAATGTTGTAATCGTTTATGCTGTGACAAGCTTTGTATTTTGTTTTACCAGCCGTCAGTTTAACTACACAATGTCCGCCGTTTGCTTGTTCTTCTTGTTCGAACTTCTCCCAATTGGTACGGGGTCGCTACGGGAGTTATATATGTATTACATTTCTGTTTTTAGATGCTTCTTCTCTTCCCCCAACCGAACGCATGCCTGCGTTCACATTGTCTATCCGCGTTTGCTTTGGGCGTCCTCTTTCTTTCCTACCTGGTGGTTATGTCTTCAGCAGTCTTCGTTCAATATAACCCACCTCTCTCCTTTTAACATGCTCAAACCACCTAAGTTTTGTTCTACGGCATAGTACTCCAAGGTACGTTACAGCCATTCTTTCCCTGATGTGTTCGTTTCTCATACGATTTCTTAGGGCCGCTCTACACGACCACCTACACATATTCTACTCCGCAACTGCTAGCTTCAGCGTGGTCTTTCCTCACATTCTAGACATTCTTCATGACGTACTGTTCCAGGATGTTCTTTACTCGCGTGTACAACTCCTCCTGTGGTGTTCTATCGTATGCCTTCTTTAAAGGGATGAACCCGTTGTGCAGATCATTTCGGCCTTCTTTGTTCTTTTACTGAAACGTCCTGACGGTCCTGAACTATTTCGACATTTTCTCTATGTTTTATTAGCCTAAGCCTTAGTCTTAGCCTAAGCTAAGGTCCTTATATGAGATATACACTAAGCCTAAGCCTAAGTCGGGGGGCTGCCGCCCCCCGAACCCTCCGCTCTAAGCTGTTCTTTTTTCTAACGTTATAACGTACCGCCCCTCAGGGTTACTTGGGGGAGCGCAGGAGCTAGTCAAAGCATTCAGAGATGCAACAGCTAGTTTCGGGCTTCGTATGAACAGTACCAAGATCTGATGATCGTCGACTCTGCTGAAGAGTATGAAACACTTCAGCTTTGCGTTGTTTTCGTCCGCAGTGGTTTTCACCCTTACCCACACCTCCCTTCACAGGTTTATCACCCACTTGGTGGGTCAAAACTATGACACCCCGCTCACGTTGTTGGACCACCATATCCAGAATCCCCTTAGGTTCTTGGACATCCAGCTTATACCCCAGCCATGTTCATGGGCCACTAAATTTAGATCCCCAGGTTTATGGACGATTATACTATGCTGCACCAATGTTCATTAACCACATTTTCAGACCCCCCAGGCCGACGGGTTTCTGAATCAATTTTTTTATTTTTCTAAAAAAATTCTAAAAATAAAGAGTGGGCCAAGAACTTATGAGGGTGGTCTGAAACATTGGTCCAAGAACCTGTAAAAAGTTTGAAATATGGTCCAAGAACATGGGTGGAGCATAGTTTAGTGGTCCATAAACCTGGACGAGAGCTAAATTTAGTTGTCCATGAACATCGGTGGATTATAAGCTGGCGGTCCAAGTGTGGGTGGTCATGTTTGTGACCTACCAAGTCAGTAATAAACCTGGGACGGTGGGTAAGGTAAAAACGACCGCGACGTTCCGCGGCTGAAAGCAACACAAAACTGAAGATTGTAAAACTTTACTCCTGAGTCGACCATCATCGACTATTAACACTGCCAATACATAACTGCTGCATCTACCTCTCTCGTAACAAATCCTAGGAAAGCAGCCAGTCGTGTCCGTCAACGGCCGGAAACTGACAAACACTCAATCCTGCATCCATCTGCGTAGCCCTGTCTCAAATTACAACTAAGTAGAAGTAGAGATCAACAGAAATATTCAAGAGGATTGTATGTGCTTAAATTTTGTGGGGTCGAAAATGTGTTATTTTTAAGTTTTCCGATTAATTTTTGAAGCAACTCAAAAGAACAATTGACGCAAAAAATATTCTAAATTGGTATAATCGTGAGAATTTTGAATTGAACAAAATTAAGCTCACCAGCACATTGTTTTTCGGGAACACATCTTCCAGCGGCATTTCGATAATAGTCTTCTTTGCACTGACACTTAGGGGGCTTGCAATCCGCTGTACAGATGAGCGGGGTTCGTCCGTTTGCCACATCTTCACATGTTGCTTCGCAACTTGAGCATTCTCGAAACTGTTCATTGCGACCACACCGACGCGTTTTTGAGCCACCTCCTTTGCCATTTCCTGAAAAAAAAACAAATATTTCTGATTTGGCAGTTCGGATTGAGTATTAGACTGCATCTTGGACGAGGAGACAAATTATACAAGTTGAAAGTATACTCTCGGAAGATTTGTCGGTGGTTGATACACTATCAATCCCTCAAGATCATGTAATTAATCTATTGTAGTTGTGGTGGATATCGGAGTATATTGTGGTTGATAGCATAAAATTTATATGCTCATTCTAGTGAACTAATATTAACAACTCGGGGGATAAAGAATTTGTATACTGCTACTGGGGTGATCCAGCGGCTCCAAATGTGTGCTCTATCAAAAGATTTAATTATATCCATGGAGGATAGCCAGTATGAACCATATTAGGAGAGACTTTTGGCTAAACATCGCTAGAAAATGTTCCATACCCCCACCTGCAAACTTAAGTGGAAGAGCAACAGATAAGAATATCAGAGTGATCAATGGCGGGAAAGGAAAGACCATGATTTCTAACACATAGCTTTTGAGGATGAGAGATGGTTGCAGGTGCAAAGACTACGGAGGTATAGCTATAAATGGTGTGGATTTCTGCGAATACGGCCTAATTAGCGAAGGCCGAATCTTTGTAAAACAAAATGATTGAATTCCATGGTTTACACAATGGTTTGCTGTTGTTTTTTATAAATTTATATTTGAGCTAATGTCATTTTACGATCTGAATGCTATAGTGTATGAAAGCTATAAGAGTGAGATAAATTTACGGACACTAAATTTATGTATACATAATAGATGCAATCACGTGGTATTTTATAGATAACCGGTTGCCAATCCACGACAGTTTGAGACCATTTGTAGCTTGTCTTCCCAACATTTTCCAGTATATACATCATATGATACAATAACAAAAAATCTTTATAAGTTCAACCTAAAACCTACTATTGAATTGGATTGTTCAGAAATAAATTCAAACAATCTGAAAAAAGTACGGGTTTTTAGTGTATTTTTGATTCGACATAATGACCGGAAAATGTTTACTTTAAAAATTTCACTACCACCCTCATTACGTTGTGCAAAGGTTAGAATGCATCGACTCTTGCAAACTGTAAACTGTGCATGTTGAATAATTCCATTGGAACAGTTTGTTCAATTAAAACAAATTTGTTCAATTAAAACAAGGTTGTTCAATTGAAACAAGTTTGTTCAATTAAAACAAGTTTGTTCAAGCAAGCGTTCGCCAGGTCCTCTATACAGTAGCGCTATAATTCCGTTATACGTATGAACCATTATACCATGACTTAAGATACCAATGCACAGTTTACAAAGGAATGGAGTAAGCTTATGGAAAAACATCCAGTAGTATATACTCACTCGGAATTGTCATTACCGGGGCCTTTTTTCCTTCCATGTTATTTATGGCACTTTTGGTGTCTTCCTCGGTTACCTCACTTTCCATATCATCACGTTGTTCAAAGGTGATCTTTGGAAAGCTTGGCTCCCCGAGGAATTAGTCAAGCATGGCGTTATTTATTGATTCAGACCGGAATAACTCCGAGTACTGCTGGTATGGTTCGGATCTTGTAGCAGCATAATCGTAAAAACAGTTGACCTGATGCTGACATTATGGAATAAAAATGTCTCTGTTCCTCAATCTTTCAATGCAACGATTTTGATGCTGATTAGGACAACTTGTCATTAAAAAATCACTGTGATGCGTTATATGGCGCCAGCTCGCAATATAAAAACTATTTGTTAACTCTAGTTCAAATTTTAGATTTTTAAAGTAGCGTTTAACCGAGTGATCACCCGGATATCAGCATACTAAGCCGTGTACATTCCGTATTTTATACTCGAAATTCTGTGGAGCCAAATTTCGCTTTTGGGTGTTAAATTTACATAGATTTATAAAATAATTTTTCAGATCATATTTAATATTATCCCAATGATCTATCAAATTTTTAAACACATTATTTTAAAAATGGGATCATTCATAAAGTCGGAAACTCCTGATTCAGTGAGGAAAATGGTATTTCCATACTAGTTGCACTGTTTGCTTGTTCTTCTTCCTCGAACTTCTCCCAATTGGTACGGGGTCACTGCGCCAGATTTATGTCCATTTCAATCTTCAGATTCTTCTTCTCTTATCCCGACCGATCGCATGTCTGCGTTGACATTGTCTATCCACGTTTGGTTTGAGTGTTCCCTTTCTCTCCTATTTGGTGGTTCCATATTCAACAGCGTTCGTCCAATATAGCCCACCTCTCTCCTTTTAACATGCTCAAACCACCGGGTTTTGTTCTACGGCATAGTACTCCAAGGTACGTTACAGCCATTCTTTCCCTGATGTGTTCGTTTCTCACACGATTTCTTAGGGCCGCTCTACACGACCACCTACACATATTCATCTCCGCAACCGCTAGCTTCATCGTGGTCTTTTTGTTTGAGTGGAGTAAACTTCCATCCGTAAAGAGCATGGCAGACTTGACATGGTCCGGTGTATCTTTCCCTTTACATTGTTTCGGCTCCTCTTATCACACATAATGCTAGACATCTTCACTTTCCAAACATCCTCACATTCTAGACATTCTTCATGATGTACTGTTGTAGGATGTTCTTTGCTCGCATGCAACAGTATAACTCCTACGGTGGTGTTCTATCGTATGCCTTCTCCAAAGGGATGAAACGATGAGCAGATCACTTTGGGCATCTCTGTGCTTCTCCGGTACTTGTATGTCCTGAAGTATTTGCACATTTTCTTTTTTTATATTATTATTCAGTGATGCAGCAGCTAGTTTCGGGCTTCTTATGAATACTACCAAGAGTAGATGTTGATCGCCTCTATTGAAGAGTGTGACACTCTTCAGGATTGCATTGTTTTCGTCTCCGGTTCGTCGCGGTCGTTTTCATCCTTACCCACACCTCCATTGACAGGTTAATGGCCCACTTGGTGGGTCAAAACTATGACACCCCGCTCACGTTGCTGGACCACCACATCCAGATTCCCCTTAGGTTCTTGGACATCCAGCTTATACCCCAGCCATGTTCATGGGCCACTAAATTTAGATCCCCAGGTTTATAGACCATTATACTATGCTCCACCCATGTTCATTAACCACATTTTCAGACCTCCCAGGCCGAAGGGTTTCTGAATCATTTTTTTATTTTTCTAAAAAAATTCTAAAAATAAAGAGTGGACCAAGAACCTATGAGGGTGGTCTGAAACATTGGTCCAAGAACCTGGAAAAAAGTTTGAAATATAGTCCACGAACATGGGTGGAGCATACTTTAGTGGTCCATAAACCTGGACGAGAGCTAAATTTAGTTGTCCATGAACATGGGTGGGTTATAAGCTGGTGGTCCAAGAACGTGTGGGTGGTCATGTATGTGACCTACCAAGTCAGTCATAAACCTGGGACGGTGGGTAAGGTGAACACCCCTAGGTTCTTGGGCCACCAGCTTATACTCCATCCATGTTCAAGGACCACTAAATTTAACCCTCGTCCAGGTTTATGGAACACTAAACTATGCTCCACCCATTTTCATATGCCAGTTTTTCAGACAACAGGCATCTAGGTTCTCGGACCACTTTCTTATTTTTCTAAAAACATTTTGTAAAAAATATAGAGTGGTAAAGGAACCTGTGGGGGGGGGGGTGGTCTGAAACATTTGTCCAAGAACCTGAGACAGGGTTAAAAAGTGGTCCACGAACATGGGTGGGATACAGTTTAGTAGTGGATAAAACAGTGTGGTCTAAATTTAGTGGTCCACGAACATGGGTGGGGTATCAGCTGGTTTTTATACAAGAATCCGGGGGTGGGCGTAATTACGAAAACGACCGCGACGTACCACGAACGAAAACAACAGAAAGCTGACGAGTGTCACACTCTTCACTAGAGTCGACCATCATCGACTCTTACACTGCCAATACATAATTTCTGTATCAACCTCTCCAGCAACAAATCCTGGGAAGCACTCTGTTTTATCCGTCAAATACCGGCATCTGTGAAACATTCAGTCCTACATCCATTTGGGTAGCTCTGTTTCAAATTACAACTCATTAGAGACAGAGATCAACAGAAGAATTCAGCAGGTCTATATCTGCTTAATTACCGTTCCGCCGTAAGTGTGTCATTTTTTCTAATTTTAAAGCAACTTAATCTCACCAGAACACTGTTTTTCGGGAACACATCGTCCAGCGGCATTTCGATAATAGTCTTGTTTGCACTGACACTTCGGGGGCTTGCAATCCGCCGTGCAGATGAGCGGGGTTCGTCCGTTTGCCACATCTTCACATGTTGCTTCGCAACTTGAGCATTCTTGAAACTGTTCATTGCGACCACACCGACGCGCTTGTGGTCGGCCTCCTTTCCCATTTCCTGAAAATAGAAACAATTATTTTCTACTTCATAGAAAGATTTCGGACTGATTAGAAATTTACATAAATACTATGTCCACGAAACAAAATCAATGTAGCTTATTCCTTAAGCTACAAACCCACTATCACACATTTGGAAAAATATACGAGTGTGGTATAAATCCGGTAATAATATGCAAGAGGTCGCCACAGCTTTAGCGGGTCTTGATGCTACACTCGGTAGGGCAAGCCACACGTTGTCCATGCCAAATTTAACGGAAGTTAACCCTTCAAAGAAACACAATGGACACACCCTGTAACTAATTTTTGATAGTTTTTAAAATAAAAAATTTCGCATTTTGTTTCGAAAATTAAGCTTAACGAAAGTTTAGATTTCAACTTTGGCGTGTTAAGGCTATAGAACTGATATATCAGATTTGAGTATATTCCCTGGCGTCTCAACAGTTACACTTACATTAGCTGTTCTGTGTTTTGTGTTGGATTTTCGTTAAATTTAAAAAATTGTTTTGAATTAGAGATGCCGCGAGAAAAGGTTCTCTAGCGCAAAAATCAAAACTTAAGTTAGAGTGCTTTTGCAATGCTTCTAGGAATTTCTAAGCTGTTTGACAGGTGGTATATGACGATCAAAGGCATTACAGAAATATTAGAGGGAAGCTTTAGTATCACGCCGTATAAATCCGCTTGAAAAGTTTATTTAAGACTCTGGCCTCGAAAGCTGCCGAAAGCGCCATATAACAACCACGTAGATTACACAAGCTGAGCTTTTTTGTTTTGAGGCTACCATGAATGTCCGAATTCAAAACCGTAAGGACCAAACAGGTAAGCTGCATTTTGTAGAAGCATCTTCGATACCGTTGGGTGTAACCTAAGGTAAAATCACTCTGCATAAACTCTGCATGAATCAGGCTTGAATTCTCTAGATCCTGAAATCAATTACGCTCATGTACACGTTTATTGTCTAAGTCGTCGCTACTGGTCACATATATTTCATTTGACAAACATATAATCCTACAAAGACGGTGCAGCCACAACTAGTTAACCGGCGAAGATAAAAACATCACACTTATCACATCTAATTTTGGATATTTTGGATAATCTTCAAACTGTGAATCCCTCTTAGTCCTATGTCCTTTTTCATATGTCATCAAAATTTCTCTGACTACTCGCAAAAGCAGCAAATAACACGTCGTCAAAGGAATGTTAAAGCGTTGTCATGTCACATGTCATTAGTTGAATTATGTAAATTATTTTTGTGATTTCTATTCCGTTTTCTCTTCCAGACAGGTGTGTATATACCAAACCGACTTGCGTCAAAATTTTGCATAATGACGTCATTCGTTCCTTCATATTTCAGGAAGCGGTGTCGCCGCAGAAAAACGCGTTTTGATCGCAAACAAAAGATTTTAGTATATCCAAGTTAAGAATCATGACAAAATTTGTTGCTACAATCTACAACTGTGGAACGGTTAATCAGATTTGTCATAAATTTTGTGGCTTACCTGCAGCTAAGGTAGCCGCCAGATAATTAAACTGCGCGAAGTGGAGTTTACACTTGGGAGACACTAATGAAAAATTATCTTTCTCTGTACAGTGTATAGCTTTACATTAGAAAAAGCTTTCTACACGATATTTTTTGTAGATCTTAAATTTTCGAACTTTAACTTATGTATAGTTCATATTTGACTCAAAATTAGACTCTGTTTCTTTATAAAATTAACAAAATATCTCGGATCTTCTTAGGCGTTAACAGGTATATATGTACGTGAAAACCATAAAAACCCGAGTCAATTTTACTAACTCAGTGGTCACAGTGGTGAATCTAGCTTAGATATTTACGAATCCAACTAACCCTTTCTTTTTTGCCTAATCTGTATTTTGTACAGTATTGAACAATCTTTTGCCCCAGCGGCCGACTGAACGCGCTAGTGTGGCTCCGAGCCGCCGACACTTGTCACGGAACTGATTACCAACTGTTGCTCAATTAATTGAAATCGTCTCGGGCCCTGCCACATTTATACAACAAAATACGCGAATAAGGTAGCGTTGTCCAATATTTTATTTACGCTTACTCCTTAATCATTAGAGACTGCCAGGTAGCTATGGTCGCTATAGATTTCGTTATAAAATGTAAACTGTTTTTCGAGGCTGCTTGGCATAGATTAAGTATTTGTTGTTACAATGTAATAAGAACTGCAGCGTAAAGAGTATTGCAGTTTTTCGCGTAACTGTGTAGTGGATGAATACAATTTTGTGCGAAATCAACACGGAAAATTTTAGATTATTTTAAAGTATCACATAAAAATTTTGCAAAACTTAAATCTTGGAAAGATCAACCGGTCGTACTGTTGGATATCAGCCGGAAAAGTCGATGACCTGTTGCTTATTCCGCCGGTCAGTTTACCGGCTGCGCGTTTTACCGGCTTGCCGTCCAGCGGGCCGGCCGGCCAACGAAAAATCCGGTCGGTGCCCAACACCCATCAAGAGTGGTTCAGGTAAAATTCACAGAACTCTATTGCGGGTCAGATATTATTTGATATTTTATGCAATTTTGTTATATTTAATTAATTTGCATTGAGATTTAGAAAATATATAACATATTGTCGCGATTCGATTTAGTGACAGAAAATATATTAATGCATGGATCCATATATTGAGCTGATGAATTAAAAATCGCTTAAAGAAAATATGCCATTAAAATAATTTAAACTAACCTCTATTTCCGTCTTCATCACTGTCTAACGCAAACGATACATTTAAACAATGAATAATAACAGCAAGACAAACGAATAAATATTTCATAAAATACGCGTTCATGGTATTAAAAAGTGCAAATATGTTTAATAATTTAAAAAATACCTGAAATTGCAAAAATAAAACAAATAAGTTTGTAGGACAAACTTTTTCAGAATACAGTAATACTGTTGAAATGTGATCCAAACAGCAGTTTCTAGTGAGGGTTTTATGAAGCACTCATTTTCTAAGACGCGTAATAAATCGTTTTTCCTTCAACAATTTAAAATTAGGATCCATATTTTCTTTATATCGAAAACTTTTATACTATATTGTCAAACTAATATGAAATCATAAGGTAGAAAATTACCAACTTTAAACAAAATATTTGTGAACAAAATACTGCTCAAATTGGGCTGAATCTCTAATTTTATAAAAAATTTGGCGCTATTTCCAAAAATGCGCTGCTGTCTGGTTTTTCGGGAAAAAGTTGTGTCCTGCTAAAGATTGCGATCACGGAAAAATTGCATATGTAGTCATTGCAAGCACGTAGCTTCTTTCCACGCAGCAGATGCTTTTTATATACCACTAATTTTGTTTATGCAACAGCTATGAAAACGAAAAAATAAAAAATATAATCCCTTCAAATAAAAAATGATAAGTCGATATGACTGGTCGTTGTTGTACATTTCGTTACATTCGTAAACATTGTAAATATACAAGCTTTGGCCTGAGCAATACGAATATCTCAAAATAAAGCAAAAATGCCTTTAAATCGTCTATGAAATGTGAGATAAAACCAAGGATTTGGATACTACTACTAAAAAGATCCCAAAAAACTTACTCAAAGGTTTGTTTTACCAAAACTTTGAAAATTATTTTTAAATTCAAGTGCAGTGAAAATGATACTAAAATCTGGGATTTGAAAAAATATTAATTTGCAAAAACGACTGACCAGTTTCTATTTATGAACATAAGTATGTACAATATAATAGCGCAAAGCAAACGCGATGCGATAACAGACGCGACGCACAATATAATTTCGGAAAAAAACTTAAATAAATGACTCGTTGCATATCATAATTTCGTTTAATTTAGAAGAATTTATAAGTTATATAGGTAAAATATAGAGTAAGTCGCTTTCAGTAACACCGAAATTTGTGGAACCGCACCTCTTTCCACCGGTTTGGTTTCCTCCCAAACTCATCCTTAAGGCTCCTCGAAAATCGACCGAACTTATTTTATATATTTGTGCAGTTTAATATGCGCATAGTAGTGCAGTATTCACCGAATTTAGTTGACGCAACGCATTCAAACGTAATTAACTTTATTGTCGAACAACTGCAGGAGTTAAATCTAGATATAGTTGGAACTTCAGGGTTCGAAATAACAAATAGTTGTAAACGTAAAACCGGGTTAAAATTTTAAAGTGCGTTAGTCATAAAAGTGATTGCCAATGCAGTCAACTTCTGCAGATCTTTAGATCCGCAACAAAATATACACCCAACTACAATCACAAGACCTTTTCTTAAATATCATTTATAAAATTGGTATGTTGTATTGCTGCTTCAGATCAATTCAAAATTTTTAAATTTTAGCGAAACATCTAAAGAATATATTGTAAATTAAGATTGTAGCCAACTATGAACGTGAAATCAGAACTGGTCAGAAAAAGGCTGTGGGGGTCCTTAATAATGGTCGTAGAAAATATTCCACTTTAATAAAGCACAGCTGTGGTTATCTGGCAAACACAAAAATATACCATGGCAATAGTAGTAATAGTGCTAACCGTGAATAACGTCAAGTTAATAGTTTCATTTGTTTACGTAACTAAAAAAACGAAGTGACATTAATTTTAAAACTAAAAGTTTCTACGGCCGCGTTTTCATTGTGACCGAACCGATTTGATTTACACATGTATTGTATCTAGTGTTCACAATACATCTGATCTATCGCGACCCGACTTACACGCGTGTTGTATACAGAGTCTTCATATTCCGATTTGATTCGGTAGAGCATGGACAATTTTAGCGGATCCAAATTTGATGATGTGGTGTGAAAAATACTTCAGATAATACATTCACCGCACGGTAAGCGTAGAAGTTGGTAGCAGCGGGTCGAATCGAATTGGACGCAATGTAACCGCAAATAGCATCTGTTCGACTGGAATCAGACGCAACCCATGAATACGTCCTAAGAATCTAAACGATGAAATTTATAACTCCGTACATAAACTCTACTGCAGCTGTTTAAATAGCCATTTGCTGTTTCAACAACGTTCTAATCAAAACAAATCGACTGCTTTAAAACAACGCAACGAAAACACTAAAATACTAATAAGTAATAATAATTACAGTTAATAGTATTACAACAATATTTATAAATACAAACATAACCGCAAATCGCATCGGACCGAATAGGATCAAACGCAAACGATGAACACGTCCTAAGAATTTAAACGATAACATTTATAACTCCGTTTAAAAACTCTACTGCAGTTGTTTAAATACCCATTTGCTGTTTCAAGAACGTTCTAAGCAAAACAAATCGACTGCTTCAAAACAACACAACAAAAACACTAAAATACTAAAAGTAAAATATTAACAGTTAACAATATTTATAGCTACAAATATAATAAAACGTGGGTTTCCAGATATTTCTTTTACGTCAATAATATCCTTCAAAATAGCTGATGGTAGTAAACAGTTTCCCAGTTACCTTCATATGTCTTTAAAATTTTATTGCAAAATTTTTTAAATTCACAAAGTCGTTTGGAAACTTTGAAAAATTAAAATTGAAAAATGATTGTGGCAGTTAATAGTTCGCCACCGCACAACACAATAAATTCTCGATGTTTAACAAACCGTTTTGAAACAAAAATTAAACTTAAATCGTGCACGATGACGTTATTTTCGCCTGGATCAATGTACTCGCTATTATTTAATCATATAATAACATATTTATCAGCTTCACCAAACATTCAATCAAACATCTAATCGATTTAAAGCATTCAGTTTACCGAGAAACCAGGCAGATGCAGGTATCGATTGTATGAGTGTTCGCTTGTACTAAGATCGCAATTTTCAAATTGCAAATAGCAAAACAAAAACTCTGCCCGCTAGCCTAGACGGGTTACTCAGCTGCCCCGCTTCCAAGGAATGGTGCCGATACGAGCACGACTTCCTCGATTCACAAGGGAGAAGCGACGCTTAATACCAGGGAATTGTTTGCCTTAGCAGGCCGCAAGCCGGCTTTGCCAGGGTATTCCAACTGGTCCTTTTCGGAGGTACACGTGTATACTTCTGTGATATGATTTATTAGAGGACCCCGGGGACAGCAACACCTAGGTCTATGTATAGGTAATAAGGTCGACTCATCGTTCCCCATCCTCCCTTAAGGAAGACTAAATTTGCACCTAAAAATCTCTGACCTCTCACACTTTTAATTTTACAAATTATGTTTGAATTTTCACAAACTTCCGTGTCCTTCAATTCCACTGATTGACCTCCGTGTTCACAATATTGGTCGCATTCTGTGCCACTCATTTTAGTTCGGTTTCGCGTCAGTTTGAATCAACGATTTTCCGCGACAAGCCGCCTATAGCCATAGTTTTTCTAACGACAAAACTTGTAATTCGGTTGTTTTCCTGATAATTTATCAAAACTTTACAGGTTGTATTTTGTACAGCAACCTGTTATCTTAGGAGCGTTTATCAACACTCGTAAATTTGAGGCTGACCAGGCCATATATATTTTAGGTGTGGTCGCTTGTACATATATGTATTTTGTAATTTCAGGGTCTACCTCGGTACCTCATTCCGGCAAGTGCCTCTAAAAGAGTTGCTCTGCGATTGTTGAATTGTAATTTTTAAATGGCGCTCCGTCCGTCCGGATATGCCAGATTTGCTCACGAGGGAATATAGGTTTTTACTAAACGAGTCCCTATTTAGTAAAAAACACTGAACGTATGAAATAGTTTCAGTATGAAATCATAGAACAACTGCACCGTTTCGATAGTACCGTTGATTTTGGGCTGCTTTGTTAGGAACGATTGCAACATTATGCATTTTGCCTCCTACGACGTGTCTTGCAAGTGCTGGTTTGTTTTTAATTTAGCCTTGCCTGATGATGATTAAACAGCATGCTCAACATTGTTGTACTATGATAGTTGAACAAGCCGTACAGGAAAACGACGTGTCGGATCTATTGGTGCAAGAACACTTTAGACATGGTGATATTTGTGATTTCAGAACATTAATGAGATCTAACAGTGAGCTTAGCATTGTTGTGCTATAATAGTTGAACAGGCCGTCCAGGAAAACGACGTGTCGGATCTATTGTTGCAAGAACATTTGAGACATGGTGGCATTTGTGCTTTCAGAACATTGATGAGGTCTAACAGTGAGCTCGACATTGCTATACTATAATAGTTGAACAAGCCGTCCAGGAAAGCGACGTGTCGAATCTATTAGTGCAAGAACATTTGAGACATGTTGTCATTTGTGCTTTCAGAACATTGATGAGCTCTAACAGAGAGCTCAGCATTGTTGTACTATAACAATTGAACAAGTCGCCAACAAAAACGACGTATCGAACCTATTAGTGCAAGAACATTTGAGTCATGGTGTCATTTGCGATTGCAGAACATTAGTAAGCTCTAACAGCGAGCTCAACATTGTTGTACTATAATAGTTGAACAAGCCGTCCAAAAAACGACGTGTCGAACCTATTAGTGCAAGACCATTTGAGACATGGTATAATTTGCGATTACAGAACATCAATAAGCTCTAACAGTGAGCTCAACTTTATTGTACTATAATAGTTGAACAAGCCGTGCAGGAAAACGACGTGTCGAATCGATTGGTGCAAGAACATTTGAGATATGGTGTCATTTGTGCTTTCAGAACATTGATAGCTCTAACACAGAGCTCAGCATTGTTGTACTATAACAATTGGATAAGCTGTCAAGAAAAAGGACGTATCGAACTTATTTTTGCAAGAACATTTGAGACATGGTGGCATTTGTGATTTCAGAACATTAAAGAGGTCTAGCAGTGAGCTCGACATTGTTATACTATAATAGTTGAACAAGCCGTCCAGCAAAACGACGTGTCGGATCTATTGGTGCAAGAACATTTGAGACATGGTGGCATTTGTGCTTTCAGAACATTGATGAGCTCCAAAAGTGAGCTCAGCATGTTGTACTATAACAATTGAACAAGCCGTCCAAAAAAGGATGTGCCGAACCTATTAGTGCAAGAACATTTGAGACATGGTGTCATTTGCGATTACAAAACATTAATAAGCTCTAACAGTGATCTCAACATTGTTGTACTACAATAGTTGAACAAGCCGTCCAAAAAAACGACGTGTCGAACCTATTAGTGCAAGAACATTTGAGACATGGTGTCATTTGCGATTGCAGAACATTAATAAGCTCTAACAGTGAGCTCAACATTGTTGTACTACAATAGTTGAACAAGCCGTCCAAAAAAAACGATGTGTCGAACCTATTAGTGCAAGAACATTTGAGACATGGCGTCATTTGCGATTTCAGAACATTAAAGAGGTCTAGCAGTGAGCTCGACATTGTTATACTATAATAGTTGAACAAGCCGTCCAGGAAAACGACGTGTCGGATGTATTGGTGCAAGAACATTTGAGACATGGTGGCATTTGTGCTTTCAGAACATTGATGAGCTCCAAAAGTGAGCTCAACATTATTGTACTATAATAGTAGAACAAGCCGTCCAAAAAAACGATGCGTCGAACCTATTAGTGCAAGAACATCTGAGACATGGTGTCATTTGTCATTACAGAACATTAATAAGCTCTAACAGTGAGCTCAACATTGTTGTACTATAACAATTGAACAAGACGTCCAAAAAACGATGTGTCGAACCTATTAGTGCAAGAACATTTGAGACATGGTGTCATTTGCGATTACAGAACATTAATAAGCTCTAACAGTGAGATCAACATTGTTGTACTACAATAGTTGAACAAGCCGTCCAAAAAAACGACGTGTCGAACCTATTAGTGCAAGAATATTTGAGACATGGTGTCATTTGCGATTACAGAACATTAATAAGCTCTAACAGTGAGATCAACATTGTTGTACTACAATAGTTGAACAAGCCGTCCAAAAAAGGATGTGTCGAACCTATTAGTGCAAGAACATTTGAGACATGGTGTCATTTGCGATTACAGAACATTAATAAGCTCTAACAGTGAGCTCAACATTGTTGTACTACAATAGTTGAACAAGCCGTCCAAAAAAACGACGTGTCGAACCTATTAGTGCAAGAACGTTTGAGACATAGTGTCATTTGTGATTACAGAACATTAATAAGCTATAACAGTGAGCTCAACATTGTTGTACAATAATAGTTGAACAAGCCGTCCAAAAAAACGATGTGTCGAACCTATTAGTGCAAGAACATTTGAGACATGGTGTCATTTGAGATTACAGAACATTAATAAGCTCTAACAGTGAGCTCAACATTGTTGTACTATAATAGTTGAACAAGCCGTCCAAAAAACGACGTGTCGAACCTATTAGTGCAAGAACATTTGAGACATGGTGTCATTTGCGATTACAGAACATTAATAAGCTCTAACAGTGAGCTCAACATTGTTGTACTATAATAGTTGAACAAGCCGTCCAAAAAAACGATGTGTCGAACCTATTAGTGCAAGAACATTTGAGACATGGCGTCATTTGCGATTTCAGAACATTAAAGAGGTCTAGCAGTGAGCTCGACATTGTTATACTATAATAGTTGAACAAGCCGTCCAGGAAAACGACGTGTCGGATCTATTGGTGCAAGAACATTTGAGACATGGTGGCATTTGTGCTTTCAGAACATTGATGAGCTCCAAAAGTGAGCTCAGCATGTTGTACTATAACAATTGAACAAGCCGTCCAAAAAACGATGTGTCGAACCTATTAGTGCAAGAACATTTGAGACATGGTGTCATTTGCGATTACAGAACATTAATAAGCTCTAACAGTGAGCTCAACATTGTTGTACTACAATAGTTGAACAAGCCGTCCAAAAAAACGACGTGTCGAACCTATTAGTGCAAGAATATTTGAGACATGGTGTCATTTGCGATTACAGAACATTAATAAGCTCTAACAGTGAGCTCAACATTGTTGTACTACAATAGTTGAACAAGCCGTCCAAAAAAACGACGTGTCGAACCTATTAGTGCAAGAACGTTTGAGACATGGTGTCATTTGTGATTACAGAACATTAATAAGCTATAACAGTGAGCTCAACATTGTTGTACTATAATAGTTGAACAAGCCGTCCAAAAAAAACGAGGTGTCGAACCTATTAGTGCAAGAACATTTGAGACATGGTGTCATTTGCGATTTCAGAACATTAAAGAGGTCTAGCAGTGAGCTCGACATTGTTATACTATAATAGTTGAACAAGCCGTCCAGGAAAACGACGTGTCGGATCTATTGATGCAAGAACATTTGAGACATGGTGGCATTTGTGCTTTCAGAACATTGATGAGCTCCAAAAGTGAGCTCAGCATGTTGTACTATAACAATTGAACAAGCCGTCCAAAAAACGATGTGTCGAACCTATTAGTGCAAGAACATTTGAGACATGGTGCAAGAACATTTGAGACATGGTGTCATTTGCGATTACAGAACATTAATAAGCTCTAACAGTGAGCTCAACATTGTTGTACTATAATAGTTGAACAAGCCGTCCAAAAAACGACGTGTCGAACGTATTAGTGCAAGAACATTTGAGACATGGTGTCATTTGCGATTACAGAACATTAATAAGCTCTAACAGTGAGCTCAATATTGTTGTACTATAATAGTTGAACAAGCCGTCCAAAAAAACGATGTGTCGAACCTATTAGTGCAAGAACATTTGAGACATGGTGTCATTTGCGATTACAGAACATTAATAAGCTCTAACAGTGAGCTCAACATTGTTGTACTATAATAGTTGAACAAGCCGTCCAAAAAACGACGTGTCGAACCTATTAGTGCAAGAACATTTGAGACATGGTGGCATATGTGATTCCAGAGCATTAAAGAGCTTTAACACCGATATGCACTACCGCATTTAAAAACCCACTGTAAATCATCGTACTATATATTTAACAGACAGAGCCTTGACCCAGCCCAGCAAACTTGAAAAGTTGCAATTCTTGTAAAAGAATTTTTTCTTAATTTTTTGCCATTTTTGCAAATTTGAACGTGTAAAAGCTATTCAAACTTTTAAAGAACAAAGAATTAGAGGGACAAACGCTGAACTGCCTTGAAAAAATGCAACAAAAATGTTACAAATTTTGAAGCCTCGACATCTGCTACATTTTTCATTTGCAACTTTTACTAATTTGAATTTTGTTGATAGTTTGGTCAAGTTTTGAATTCAACTTTTCTGCTAAAATTTTGAGCTCAAAATTATAACATTTGAACGCGCCTCAATTAATGCTTCTTTGTGATTACTGGGAGAAAGGAGACTTCTAGTTTCCGTATTCGCATTAGTGATAAACGCAGGATATCAACACATGAATAAATAACAGATTTCTATAGATATATTAGCAAATGCCATTATTAGCAACATTTTAAAATAAAACGTAACAAAACAAGTATTTTTGAAGTGAAAACAACAACAACAACAGTCTTAATAGAACAACGCAAAAATATTATCAAACAAAATGTATTTACGTCAGTCACTCATAAATTCGTAGTGGTAAACAAGTTTCCTGTTTCCCAAATACTAAAATTTTTATTTAACAACCATATACAAACAACTAAAAATTTTACTATAAAAATAAACAAATACTGAAAAAAACAAAAACAAACAACTAAAAATTTTATTTAATAACCAAATATTTTCCCTAAAAATTATTACTATTACTATTAACCTATTATTTAATAAAATTTATCTGAAGTGCGATCGAGAAAGATAATTTATAGTCTATAACTGTAATTAATACAGTTACAGAATATAAATAAATTACAGTAGACGGACAAGTCAGTGAATTAGCATTTGGAAGCTAAAAATCACGTAATCTGTATTTTGGTATAAAGCCCACATTTCATACAGTTGGTCTGGTATTAGTTTTACCTGTAGTCCAACCAACAAATTCGAAATACTATATACTCAGTGGTAAAACATCTAAGAACGATCTTATAACTAAAACAATTAAATTGACAATCAACATGACACTCCATCAATGGTTTATTCATTGCTTGACAATACACCCAACTTCGGGTTTAATTGACCCTTTAACATCCACTGTCCAGCAAAAGGGCATAACTCACGCTATTCGCTATTGTGTTAACCGAGTTTGGTATAATGTATGTTTGCAAGTACGTTGTTATTCGTTTCCTTTGCGTGGTTCCTTAAGGAACGGAGAAACAGCGTTAAATTAGCTCAGCGACATGCATACGAAGCTTTCGCCCGTATAATCCGAGTTCGGTACCTGGTGTCGGCTTGAGTTTGTCAAACATTGTACGTTATACAAAATATGTCTGGCGTTAAAACGTTAAATATATAGATACGCAGTAATCCCAAAAATAGGAATATCTTATTATAAAGACAACCACTGCTGTAATGTGGGTAGTTCCGGTACATTTTTTCTCGTGTTTAGTATTTCGATCGCGTTCGTTTGTTTGTTTGATTGTTTTGCATTGGAAGTTAATTTGCTTGTTTAACATAATTATATTTTAAATATATTGTGTCATTTTTAATGGTTGGCTGCAATGGCATAGTGAACTAGGTGCTTCATAGGGACGTTTGAGTTTGCATCATTTAACAAACAATACTGCGGCGTGCCTATGTTTATACTTCTTAGGTCAACCGTTACACAATTTTTGTATGATATTTCATTTTAGTGCCCAGGAGCGATTACGAAATTTCATTTAGGTTGTGAGCCTTGAGTTTATTGAATAATTCGTAATTAACACAGCAAAATCATTTATTGCTGACTTTTTTAAAATGAAATGGAATGGCAGCCTGGAATATTCAGCATTTGCGGTTCAACGCAGTACGACATGAATGGTCCCGGTGTGTTCTCCTCGCAAAATTTCGAGCTCTGCCTTGTTTAATTTACCTTGTACATTTTTTGTCCTCAAAACGCATGCACCAGTTTATACAAAAATGAATAATATTTTTGGTAAAATCCTATTCTGAAGTTAAAAATAGATAAATCGTACAAAAATTAATGGTGTTTTAATCTTACTAAGAGATACGCCGATGTGAACCAAATTCTTGGGTTGTCAAACAGACGTATCTAGAGATAAGACGCTTCGGCCCAAAAAGATTTGTTTTGAAGTGCCGTATCTAACCAACGACAATAATTTATTAAAACATTTGTAGTTTCAGTTTATTACATATTAAGTAATTCTCCTTCAATTATGCATAATCCGAAGGAACCAATAGACATTTTGATTAATTGGGATGATACCGATACCGAAAATGTCGTTTCATCATCCGACGTAATTATGGTCAACGACAGCGATCGTTTAAAGAAAGGTGTTAGAGTCAAAATGTGGTGGCCTGATGACAAACGTTGATGGTTTGGCCGTATTATCGATCTGAAATATTCGACATCTGACTTGGACGAATCTGAATATTTTCCCAGAGATGAGTCTGAACATGTTCTGCTGCTAAAGGCATTGCAGAACGGTTGCATCATCGTGCATACACGGATTTGTGAATTCCGATGCAACTTAAGCCATGATTTTCCTGTCAACGGTGATTGGAACGTTTTTACTAAACCGTTCTTGAGTGGAGTGCGTGTATCAACAGCCTAACTAAGCTAAGAAAACATTAAGCAAATTTGTTGACTTTGATTAGCAAGGGCGATGTCAGCCTAATTAGGCTGAGTTTTTCAGTCGGAAAACTGGCTCAGTTGTGCTTGACAGTTATTTAAGTGAGCGACTGTTGCTGATGCTTGATTCGGCGCGGTCTTGCAACCGCTATTAACAGTATATTGTTGCTATTGTACCGTTGGTTCTATTCATTGTTCGGCTGAAGTAACCCTGAGGCGCGTTAGTTTATAACGTTACAATTTACGCCACTCAGGGTTACTTTGGTTCATTGTTTTAATAAACGGGTTCCGCAGTTTCATAATGGACACGTATACAATGCCACCGGATCATAACCAGAAACCAGGAGCTTGTGTTTTGTGAACAGAAACCCAGTTTTAAGTGCGAAGCAAAAAGGGGTTCAAACACGCAAACTTGGCACAAAATGTATATATATTTGGGGTTTTTGCGCATATGTTGAAGGAATTGGCGTGGTAGTCGAGTCAGATTAGTGGCATAAATCGGTGGTTTTGCAAAATCTAGCCCGTGATCGCATCCACCGAAAACAACAAAAATATCACACATATTCTCATTGTCTCAAATGAAAACACATTGTCTTCCACTTCCCAAGACGTAAGAAAATAATCTGAACATCGGAAATTTTGTAACTGTAACCAAATATTCAGCTTTCAACACGAGATACTTATAGTAGCGAACATATTAACGTTTCCTTAATTTCAACTTACGCTTAACTATTTATGTCCTGAAATAATGTTTATTTCGAACACCCATGTACAATTAATAGTCGCAGTAACGTAGTGATCGCGGAATACATAGGTAAAAGCCACGTTCAATACCCCCTAACCATAGGTAATGATGGGGGTTACCCCCCTAAAGGTCGGACCCTCCCGCGCCAAATTCGTCCCCCCCTCCGCCGCGCGAGGCCACAAATTTTAGCACAAATGTACAAAATCAGGCTAAAATCGGTAAACTGGGCTAAAATTGGGAAAAATTTGGTAAATATGGCAAATATGTGCGGCGGCGGAGGGTATACTCACTACCTTTGAGGACCCCACAGGCAGTCTACCCCTATCCTATCGCCAACAGTCTACCCCTTAAGCCGACAGACCTTCGACACCTATGCAATGGCGCTATTTCTGTGGTATTACACGGATCCTTAAATCTCCTTGCTGTGTGAACAAACAATAACACGCCTATAATCGTGCAGTAATGCTGTGAGACGAAATTTAGTTTGTTCAAAGCTTTGAAACTCAATTAGTTGTTGTCGAACGACTCTAGGCGTTAAAATATGGGGTGCAAGTGTTTCTTTTGGACTATACGTATTTTGATCTTGGTAATTTTCGAAAATCACCATTTTTAGGCTGCCGTCATTTAATGTTTCAGTTGCAACATGGTATTATAATAGGACGGATGCAAATGGTACGGAATAAAACTTGACCGCTCTTCTATGCAATGTTCTATCTTAATCTTTGTGCGGAAATGCTACGTCGCCATGTTCAGCTGGCATTAGGCAGCAAATATGATACTAAAGTTCAACAAAGTTTGCCCTGTGATTATTAAACGGGGGTTTATCAGTTGTACAGTCTAAAAATCAGTGAATCAAATTCGCTTAGAATGAGCCAAATTTGGCTCATTCTGAGCCACCTGGGGCTGGGTCAAATCGATTAGGTCCCACGTGGCTCAAAATGAGCCAAATTTGGAATAACGTGTAGCTGAAAGCCGTTGCTTTTGTGCATTTGTAAAAGTTGCGTGTATACAGCCGAGAACCGGTAGACCACAGTGCTATTGATTGCGCTATGTTTGCAATAACATAATGCCATTATATACAATATTGTTTTCTTACAACATGGTAGCTGCAATACCTTATTATGTGCAATTCATGCACGCACTTCTCTGTGAATGATGCATAGCAATAGGGAACTTATATATAAAACTGGCCATGCCTCGTATATCTCTTATTATTCTTGGATGTTCTTTGTTTCATAAGCAAAGAAATGGTCGCAAGTAATGTCAGTCTAGAGGCGAGTATTGGCCATGGATTGAACCCAGGTGAAAGTAGTTGCTTGTGTCCTTAATAAAAGTTTCGCACTGAAAAATACTAGTACCATTGCAGCAATAGCGAGTTTATGCAGTGTTTACGTTATAAGACGCCCGCCATGTGGAAGATTTGCCACAGCATTATCACGACCATACCATAGTACATGGTAGTCGGGAGGCTATGCTATGCAGCACAACTAATGGTGTCGTGGAAACCGTGTATATTACAGTATGATGTCCTCGATGCCTTTAACTAAACAGTTGTTTAAAAAGACGGGAAAATTAGCTAAGGAAAATTTGAAAATTGATTGTACCCCTTAAGCCATGCCGTATAAGCTTTTCGTAGGAAGTACATGGACAAAGCTTGCACTGTATAAACTCCCAAAAATGGAAATAACAACAAGGCATATTGCCAAAAGGCTGTCAGCATCTCTAGCCAGAAGTTTACGGTATCCATGACACCATACATAAATGCCGATGGTGTCCGAAACAGCATATAAAATTGCTTAGAATACAGTGTTGGTCTTCAGTACATTATATCGGTAACGGTGTTACGCACATTGTATGTGGACAAACCTTCCACGTGGTGGGCATCTTATAACGTAAACGCAGCGTTACATCTCTGTT
>JASANE010018009.1:0-28300 GCA_030248225.1 Trileptium ribeirensis
TCTATTCTGATCTCGATCGGTTCGGCTGGTCTTGAAATATTCAGTCTCCAATTCTGCTCGGCTGAGCTCGCCAATTTCTCTCACTTATCTCGACTTGAAAAGCACAACAATGAATATGGGATGTAATGAACATTGCACAAATAGATACCCAAACTGATGTTGCCTAACAGATGCGACTTCCAAGTTTATTCTTTGAGACAATACGTTTCCTAAAAAATTGATTTAGGCTAATAACGGCGGCCCTTGTGCCCACAAGTTCATCTATGGCATACGCCGATAAGTTGCAATAATGCACCTAGCGCTCTTTGTTCCTAAATCGGCCCAAGTAACCCTGAGGGACGTTACGTTATAACGTTAAAAAAGAACAGCTGGGAGTGGGGGTCCCAGGGGCGGCAATGACCCGACTTAGGCTAAGGCTTAGTGTATGTCACATATAAAGGCCTTAGCATAGGTTGAGGCTTAGGCTTAGTATATCGAGAACGGCATGGCCTGCATGTTATCTACGCCCTTCAGAGTTACTTGAGGGCCCCTAAATCTATGTAATTTAAAGTGTCTCACAAATTTAGAGCTTTGTTCATGACATTTTAAAACCGTATGCGAAATGTCAAATTAGAATTTAACTTAAAAAGGAGGTACATTCAAAGTAAACAACAATATCTTCGAACACGAATAGATCACATTAGTCAAACAACGAATCGAATAAAAATTTATAGTTTAAGAACGAATGTCATATAACAAGCAGTGGTCCTTCTCCGGTAGGTGCAGCGGCTCCGTAAAATAGTAAATTTTAATGAAACCAGTTGAGACATTACATAACAGCGTGTCTTTAAATCATACGTTCGCAAGAGAGTTAGGGTCGGATTCAGGGTATTTACCCCCTAGAGCTATCCCCACCAAGCCATATTTACCCAGCCGGAGACCGGGTAGCACTTGCCCACGACAGCGCGCGGAAGTGACGCCAAAATTTTTCGGCAATTTGGCAAAATTTTAAAGAATTTCGTAAAATTAGCACAAATTAGCAGAAATTATTGAACATTTTAGCAAAATAGTGGAAAATTAGCAAACATAAGGTGAAATTGGTCAAAATGTTAGCAAAACTACAGAAAATTATGAAATCCTACAAATTTAGAAAAAATTCCATATTTCCTGACTTACACACCCGTCTCTTGAAAATCCTCCCACGCGGAACTATCTACCACACCTTAAGACGACAGGACCTTGCGCACCTATGCTTTAAACGTGGAAAGTAATCTAAAATCTGCCATATCCGTAAATGATTGCTTTTATTTGCAAGCCGGTTATTGCACATACTAGGGAGAAAGAATAAAGCTCCTACTTCAATATTAATATTGACAGGGATGTGAGTATTCTTGGAGATGGGACGAGAAGCAATGCAATTAGATGGGGCTAAAAGCTTGACGGTTCTATAGCTGCTAAATTTTTTACTATATTTGATACGATTAAGGATTGATATATATTTGCCTTTAAAGTTTTCCTTTTCATGAAACAATCCTCATTTTTAAGCGAATGGTACCAATCATTGTGAAGGTTACCTTGAGGGGCCTAAACGTGATGCATGCTATACCGTTCTCGGTGTAATAAGCCTGAGCCTTAACCTTAGCCGAAGCTTAGGCCCTTATATGAAACAAACACTAATCCTAAGCCGGGGTGCTACTGCACCCCAGAACCTATGCTCTCTATGTTATTCTTTTTTCTACCCATATAACGTAGCGAACCTCAGGGTTCCCTGAGCACTTGCATAACGTGGCAACAAGAAAGCCCATATCGATCAAGATTTCGCCTCGTCTCGATTCCAGCTAAATCCGACCCGAACAGAAGAAGAACATTGAGTCCGATTTCTCACATCTATTATCTATTAACATCCAATGTAAGTACTACTACGTTTGCGAGATCCAAAAAAAAGCTGTTTAGTATTTTCGGTAACGGGCGCAGTTAAATTGTAGCAGGATCATCAGAGCTCACATCTTTTTATAATTCCGGGAAATTCTGACAATTTAATGTATTCAATGTCTTTATTGATGCCGTTTGAAATTCATTGTAGTCCAACCGAACATCGGAGAGTGAGCAGAAGCCTCCACAAAATCGCAGTCAGTGAGCGCTCAGTGGAGAGCTCTATTATGCTTTAACTGTGCATTTTTGGTGTCTGTAAATCATTGTATTAGTATTAAAAAATAAGCCTTATAAAAAGATCTGCATAGCCTTTATCTTAGTATGCCATTGTAGTAACTGATAGGAAACATACGTTTGCTTAATGCTATTTCTTTTGATAACAATTTACTTGTCAAAACTAGTTGACGGAAACCCCTGTATATAAGGAAAGGCGTGACATTTAGCCGGGATCTGACGCCATTACTTCTGTTGCGACGGATGTTGAAAACGGGGCCGAAAGATCTGTACCGCCTGGACCCGTATCGACTCCGCTCCGGGCAGCGCCCTATTAAGCAGCTGAAAATTTTATTCTCCTGAAAGTTGAACAGCTGATATTTTGGTGCTATGACTTCCACGCCTTCAAATATTCTTTAGGCTTAGTCTTTCACTTCGTTACGTTAATGCTATCTTTAACGGACTAAACTGGCTTAACGCAATATTCCACGCGGTAAAAACAGTAGGGCACACTACTGCGTATCAGTAACATTACATTGCCCCGCCCCACCTCCAATAGTTGTAGCAACGACTGGGTGCAATTAGTACTTTTATTTATTCACCTTAGAAAAGATAACTGCCTAAGATTGTGAAGCCATTATTATCACTGGAAGACAAACGTGTAATTAGCTTTAACTTCAGAAAGATTTTATCATTATTTTACTCTGTAATAATTATACCTTTATGGCTCAACGCGGGGAATGTCTCAAATGTTTTTTATATATAAAACATTTTGCACAAAAGTCTTCAATCGTATCGAAGAAAGTGAACGAATGAATGGATTGATTGTATAATTGAAAATTAAATGTCTTGGCGATGTCTGAAGTTGCTACATGTTCGTAGTCAATCTAGGGTTATTATCCCCAGTGCAGCTGAGGTCCGCTATCTTATATCCATAGCCGGCTCCAGGATTTTTGAAAGGGGGGTGTCTTGTCGTAATGATGCCATTAACCGTTGTTGTAAACTAGCTGTTTGACTGTTATTTATCATTTTTGTGTCATATTTCAGACCACTATATTAAGTGGGTGAGGTATATAGGCATGCGTGAGGCTCTGCTCAATATTCACCGCGAGATTTCATTGGACGTTGACGAAGTAGTTACTAAATTCGCCCAACAGAAGAGCAGGAAATTATCACTGATATTATGACAGAACTTAGGTACGCTTGCAATTATTGTTGGGCGAACTGAATACACTTAATAGTTTAATTTTTGGATTGAAGCAATAAAAGCTTGCATGATTTGAGGAGCATTGGTTTTGTAAGCAATAATTTTTAGCTGAATTCGCGCACATTTAGATATTTTTTCTACAGTACTTTGCGGAAAGGGGGGGGGGGTCCGGACCCCCAGGACCCCCCATTGGGACCGGCCCAGCTTATATCCTTAAAAAAGAACAGCTTAATGTAGGGGCTGGGGTAATGTCGAGTTAGTATTAGACCTAGAATACAGCTAACAATAAGACATTCACCTAAGCTAAGTATATCGAAAACGGCACAACCTGCTTATATTACGACAGTCAGACTGACTTTTGCGTATATATTTATATGTTAAATTCTATATGTCGATGCTGGAACTGTCAATTCGACAGTTTATATCCGAGACCCATCTTGAGTGATAGCATCGTTTGTTGCCTTTGAAGAGCATATGATCAGTTCTAAGGTAGAACTAATGACTTTGTTAAAAAAATAGATGTAGCTTTGTTCTTAACGCTCTGTTGAACACATTCTAAAATTGCGGCTTGTTTTTGTCATGTTTATTACGCGATATTATTACTGCAACGCCATGTTCACTGTTATCTCTGGGAATGCTGAAGAATCAGGTCGATAATTGTCTTAAAATGTGTATAAAAGTAATTTCACACAATTATTTTGCGAAATTATTTTGCTAAACATTGTGTTAAAATTAACACATACACGTGGAATCGTATTGCGAACAAATCCTATATACATCATTTATGCACCAATCAGCAAAAATTAACGTACGACTATGTCAACATAGAGCACAACAAATGTCAAACTTATTGTACAAAAATTTTTTACATATGTATGATAATTGCGCATAGTTAACATGATATGACATACAAAAATGTGTGATTACTTGCACATAATTTGCAGGAAATTTCAAATAATAAATATATATGTTTTGCAGCACGTAATTTGCTTGCAATATGAGTAACATACCTTAAAATTGAAAAATTAGTATAAAAATTCCAATCATGTATAAACGTTCGTTATGGTATTATATTTCATACAAATATTTATAAACTTCATATATTTGATAGCTTGCGTTTAATACAAACAACGAGTGGAAGTTCTACAATGAATATATACATTTATTTTCATACAAATATATATAAGAACTTATATAATACAAATATTATTTTTCACGCAAGTATATATACAATTAATACATTGTATGTGTTACGTTTCAAAGAATACATATTTATATACAATGCATGCGAAAATTCGTACATTATGCGGTATATTTTACACCACAAAGTGTTAATATTCACTCAACTACATTGTATTCTTCATACAAACGAGTCTGAAAATTCAGGAAAAAGAGAAAACCGCTGCATCAAACTTCATACAAAAGGTACTCGTAAATTACAAATACATGAATTGTCGTACATAAAATATGTATGTAAACCAGACCACACAACTAATCTATGGCACAGGACACACATATATGTATAAAATAGAATAGTTATTTTTAAGATGGTGTTAATCTTGGACTAATCCCACTTTTTGGCTGAACTTGTAGGAAGAATCATATCCATCTGAGCAACATATCTATACTAAGACATGAGATTTGCATTTTTACTATTTTGGAATCCTGATTTGCATGCTCACTTTCTCATTTAAGACGTTCAATATTTGTGGAGCTGGTTGGATCGATGTTTTGCATGTTGCCAATATATATTAGCATTCTAGATTTGTCTTCGAAGTGTCTTCTTTTATTCGACCGGTCGCATAAATTTAAGAAAATCCATCAATTCAATTTAACTAAACGTTTATGCAGCGGCACGATATAATTAAAACTAAACTCAGGGTATTCACAGTTAGTCGTTACATATATTATCGCTATCATTATATATTTGTTAATGTGGAATCTGCTAAGTACGACATTGTCATGACAACTGGCAAGTCCAGCTAGACATATCAAACAAAATATCCAAGGATGAATAACAATGAATAATTCTGCTGTTCTTTCGCCTACCTCTATGGAGAATTCCGAAAAAAACAATGACAGGAAATCAAACGGTGTCAATGATCACAAACATGAAAAACAGCAACTGGTTTGTTTATAGATTTGTAGCGTAACTAATTATTCTAATTCTACTTTATTAGTGTAACATGTTCAAACGCTAAATGCTACGTTAAGTAAGACGGAATTAAAATTGTTTTCACTTTTTATATTTTACTGTGCCTTAAAGACAGCATTTGCTGCTCTGCGAGTTACTACAAATCCATATAAGACAAAGCATCCCTGTAATAAATGCTGTCTACATTCGGATTACATGCGCATCGCTCGCAGCAAAAATTAATTTGGAAAAATAAGCATTGTGTTAAAATTAACACCAATACGTGCAATCGTATGACGAAAAGATCCTACATCAGTTATGTACCAATCCGTACGTTAACGTACGATGGAATTAATTTGGAAAAATAATCATTGAAAATAAACTTCTTCGGTGAAAATGCTGTAATTGGTACATGACCCATCAAACATAAAATGCTGCTATATTTGAATCATTGGCTTCAGGTTCTAGCCAATAATTTAAGAATTAGATTTGAAAAGGAGCGTCTCATCGGAAAATGACTATGGTGCTCGATGCTGCCGGACGATAGTAACAGCTCTCAGTCGTAAGCAATAAGTGTATCGCAATGTAGTTACAAGCCAAGAATATATAATATATATAAGTTCCAAGAATATATAATCAATAAATTTGAGCTTTCAATCTTCGTGAATGTTCAAAAAATAATATAATAATCACTTTTGGATCGTTTACATTAATAATGGTTTTTACCATACCTATTACGTTAGATATTACCAAGAATCGATGATGGTTGACTCAACTGAACTGTGTAACACTTTTCAGCTTTTTCTTACTATATTCGTCGTGGGCTTTTTCGCCCTTTACCGCTCCCATTATTATTTATTACCCGCTTGGTGGGTCATAAATACACACCCCTTCACTGGGACCACCAAATGCAGACCCCATCAGGTTCTTATAGCACCAGCTTGTAATCAATACAAACGTATACCTCACCCATGTTCTTGGACCACATTTCTTATCCACTCCATCTTATTGGACACTATTTGAGACTCCTCCCATGTTCTTGGGCCACTTTTTTATTTTTTAAAAATATTCTAAAATGAAAAGTAGTCCAAAAACTTGGGGTGGTCAAAAATAGTTTAAGAACAGGGCAGGGGTCTGAAATAGTGATCCAAGAACATGGGTGGTGTATAAGTTGTTGTTCTATGAACCTCGGGGAGAGGGGTATAAATTTAGTGGCCCATGCACAGGTAATGGGTGTAAATCTGGGAGCGGTAAGCCCGAAAACGATCGCAGCGTACCGCGGGCGATTGCAAAAAAAATGAAGTGTGTCGCACTCTTCAGCAGAGTTCATCATCATCCACTCTTGGTGATACCAATCATTAATTCGACAAAAATTGTTTTGTCTACTTTAGTTGCTCAACTCAAAGGTGGACATATCTAATTATAGTTTTATAAGTTGTAAGGAAATGGTAACCGTCACCTAGGAATCAATAAGTTTAATTCAGATGCACCACTACTCCAAGTATGAGACACCGTAAAACGTGTCATAAACGTAAATAGTCCCATTTTTGTGTCGTAAAATAGTCAGTTAATTGGCAGTTGATGATATTTTTGATCACAAGCGTTAACTAGCTTCGTTGCAGAGTAGCCTGCAATGTTTATGTATAGATATTTTCAGAACAAAAGGAGACCAAATTCGTATTTTGGACCTTTAGCCATAATTTAGATGATATTACGCATATTTCATCATATGAGCTATAGGCATGGCTTACAGCACATTTGTTGTACAGAACACCACGTCTGACGTAAAAATATACTGAGAGAAAATAAACTGCTCTGATTATTAAAAAGCAAGCAGCTAGCTACCTTTCTGAATGTTCCAGTCGATAAGTCGTCCTTTACCATTGACAGCGGTAAAACAAGCAAGCACAAAGATGGTTCCTGAATGTTCCGGTTGGTAAGTCACCCTTTGACATTGGCAGCCTTAAAAAAAGAGGTAAAAGCAGCTCTTCTGAGTGTTCCGGTCGATAAGTCGACCTTTGTAATTGACGGTCCTAAAACAAGTAGGCAAAACAATCGTTTCTTAGTGTTATGCTCGGTAAGTCGCCTTTTTATCAATGACAACCTTAAAACAAACAGGTAGAAACATCGTTTCCTGGTTTTCCGATCGGAGAGTCGCTATTTATCATAGCCAGTCTTGAAAAAAGCAGGTAGAAGCATCGTTTCTTAGTCTTCCAGTCGGTAAATTGTCCGCTTTCATTGACAGCCTTAAAACAAGCTACTAGAAGCATCGTTTCTTAGTGTTCTGGTCAGTAAGTTACCCGTTGTGATTGACAACCTTAAAGCATGCATGTAGAAGCATCGTTTCTAAGTCTCCCTATAGGTAAGTCGCTGTTTGTCATTGACAGCGCGTTGATCAAGCAGGTAGAAGCATCGTTTCTGAGTCTTCTGGACAGTAGGTGGGCAACCTTAAAACAAGCAGATGAAAGCACCATTTACGAGTTTTCCGGTCGGTATGTCGCCCATTGTCATTGAAAGCCCTAAAACAAGCTGGTAGAAGCGTTGTTTCTTAGTGTTCTTGTCAGTAAGCTACGCGTTCTGATTGACAACCTTAAAGCAGGCAGGTAGAAGCATCGTTTCTGAGTCTTCCGGACGGTAGGTGGGACAGCCTTAAAACATGCAGATGAAAGCACCATTTACAAGTTTTCCGGTCGGTATGTTGCCCTTTGTCATTGACACCCTTAAAACAAGCAGGTAGAATTAAACCTTCTGAGTCTTCTCATCGGTGAGTCGCACTGCGTCATTGACAGACTTAAAACAAGCAGTTAGAAGGATAGATTCGGGGTCATCCGATCAGTAACTCGCCTTTTTTATTACCAACATGTAGAAGCATCGTTTCTGAGTCTTCCGATCTGTAAGACACCATTTTCTGTTGACAGTCTTTAATAAAGCACTCGAAACTGAGAGTAATTAAGTCTTTTGCATATGCAACGTAATGATGACATAGAGAAATTTCAATATGTGGAATGTTTTGTGGCAGAATATTGACGTTGTCAGAACGACAACGCGTCCGACCGGACGGCTTCTGGACTAATCTATTAGAAAGAGAAGCAACAAAGCAGAAAATCTGCCTGTTTGCTATTTTCAGGTGCTTTAATGGTTGGTGCCCTGTTTCACTAGTATACAACTGCTCAGCAACAAGCACCATTAATACTAGCACCTTAAATCAGGATGCCCAACATTAAGCTTGTGGTAATAGGAAGATCTTGCGGAACATATCTAGATATTCTCACGGTACAATACAGTGTAAGGTCTACAGACTGTCTAAATAGGAGCAAACTACTATCGATATTTTTGTTACTTGCTCATTCTAAAGTTGAATTTAAATCAATCCATTTTAGTGACTGTTTTCACAAGATACTGGACGGTATATGTTTACTATCGTTCGACGCTAAGTCGCAACAACTAGTATCATAACGTTACAGCGTCCAGGCCAACATGTTGTTAAGTTTCCTGCTTCGGGATGTATTTATTGTCGGAGCTCATAACACCACCATTATTCTAAGTTACTCATTATCGTGCGTTCTGTTGCTGTTACGTTATCTTCACCAAGTATCATGCGGCGTTCACGTTATAATGTCTCCGCTGTTTCGAACTTTTGTCTCCCTGTAGCCGTGACCCTACCATATAGACAGTCAGGGTGACACGCATACTGTAAATCAATTTCCGAGGGTGTACCACACACCCCTAGCTACTATATTTTTCGTTACAGTGTTGTACACAACCTTACCTGCCAATTTGGCGCGAATTAACTGAGCTAATGCGAATTTTTAGTCAAAACTGCGCTACGTAGGTGTTTTTAAATCCTCGATATTTGTATGTAGGCCCTACGAACGTTGATGAGATAATGCCGCATAATGTCAAACCCAATAAAACTGCAAGAATACACGGCGTGCTTGCTACTGTCGAAAAGTGGCAAAACCCCCAGCTAGCAACCTTTGAAAGAATTTATAAAAAACATGGGGGTGTCTCAGACACAATGTTGTAGACAGTGTGCCTGACACTGTGTGGTGTACATAGGTTCCAAATGTAGGGGACATTATAACCTGAACGCCGCATTACGATTGCTTCAGATATGCATGACATGGGAATGAGAACAACTTTAAACGCACCACGTTTCTGGTCGAAAGCCACACAATGTAAATACACATTTTTACTGGGTATTTCCTCTATGTATTGCGATATAGTATCCTTTAACATCGAATACCTATTTTGTGGACGCTTTTAGTATCATTGTTGTTTTACGCAAATGTTTTACAAACAGTATGAAAAATGTACGTATCAAATCGTGAGACAAGCTCACTATTAGTGCAGGATATATAGTTTTAAAATTGGGTATAAATAGATGATCTGATAAATGGGAGACGACAAGTGTTTCCCATGAATCCAACGTGTGAACTCTGACTACCGCGCCAATATAATCCAGACTAGCCAGGAATTAAAAAAGATTCGGTTCATTGCGGAATCTAATAAATTGGGACAACGGCCAATTTTTCTGAAATTTTTTTGACTAAATCTCTACATGCCGATTTTTAATTTTCTTGCGCATATTTTACTTTTGTGCTTGTAGAATTAAGTAATGAGGCCGCTACGCACTCCCCTACAGTCGATCCGCCAGTGGTTCGGAATACAGAAAGTCGGCTACAGTGCATCGCATACGTGTAAATAGTCGCTGTTTTCCGAAACCGCACCCATTACTAATTGTTGCGGTATTGTCCGGCTGAGATTTATTGGCCACGGTTGGTTCCGTAGCATTTGTCGTAGCGGTCAGGATGTTGCAGTTTTTACAACTTTCTTCAGGGTATTAACGCAACTCTTTTCTCTGAAAGCCTTACATTGATTTCTTTCTTACTTACTGGAAAATCATTTGGGGATTGGTTAAACCATGAACATTACCAGCTGCTGTGGTCCATTTCTCCTAATAAAACTGAGACTCATAGTCTGTTAGAAACTTGAGCCACAGTTGTCCTTTTGTGGCCAGGCTTATTATTGTATAAATGCCCTGCTACGACAGCAATATATGTGCCCACATACATGTTTAATATTTGTAGTTCGCCGCAGCTCACAGGCGTCTACGCTTGTTTTCGAACAATAAGCTCGCAACGATAACGTACTGTATTGTATTTGCGACATTTGGCTCATGCGTTGGATTTCTTGGCCCTACTGTTTGGGAACTTACTTGTATTACCCATAGTGAGCCGTCACAAAGTACACTAATGTTCTTTGCTCAAACAGGAGTGATGCTGGTCGGTACCATTGTAACTGGAGCCGTCCTATCAC
Organism: Trileptium ribeirensis; assembly: GCA_030248225.1. Taxonomy (NCBI): domain Eukaryota; kingdom Metazoa; phylum Nematoda; class Enoplea; order Enoplida; family Thoracostomopsidae; genus Trileptium; species Trileptium ribeirensis. The sequence goes on from JASANE010018009.1 coordinate 10,785, forward strand.
GGTATGTGGTTTGAAAGTTTTTATAAGAGTAAAGGCAACGCTGACTTACGTTTGGGGTGCAAATTAAGTAAAATAGGGGATCACAAACTGTGTTAAATAGACATAATTTAATCGTTGTGAAATAGAGGTTCATGTCATGTTCCTTTATAGGAAGGAGGATTTGATACAAGTAGCATAAGGCAAAATTTAAAATTTAACTGTAAACCCAGGCTGTCTTAGGCTTAGACTTATCATTAGACGTAGGCTGAGCCTTAGGCATACACAGACAAAGCATGATACAATCACTTGAGAAGAAATTTGACTTGACCTACGAAATAACTACTGGTGAAACATAGATCTATATGTGTAGATAGTATAACTGGACCTCAAGTAACACCTAAACAGATACTTAGAGTACGCGCACTAGTTAAGGAATGGCTTAAATTCTGCAAACTTTAACGATGGATTCATTTCTTCGATACATATAAAAGTGTAGCACCCCGTCTTCCGTGTAATAATTAGTAGCTTCATATGTTTTCAGTTTACAAAAAATAATTCGCTGAAGTTTTATGCGGCAAAACGTCAGAATCATCAAGTTTTATAACAATTTCAGGTTTTCGTCCAATTTTTTTTCAAAAGTTTACACATCCGTACACTCATAAGACCGACCATAGGTTAGCCAGAATATTTTTATATCATTGTAGCCTTCTTCTTTTTAGGCATAGCTTAATACTTGGCTAATTATTTAACAATAAAATAAGTTTGCAAAAAATTTTGCAAATTTGGGTATTAAGAAACAAAGACACCATATGACGACCGCGGCAGTCATTGAATAAATAGCTATTTTTAAATAAAAGCCGTTCATTTACTACGTTAACTTAAATATTTATAGTTCGTGAACATATATATATATGAACTAAGATGCAGTATTATCTAAACCCCAATGAATCATCAGAAATAAGCCGAGTGCCGGTTGTACGTTTTGATAGGTACCAAATATTGATATCAGCACAAAACCTGTTTCAGATTATATAGTGAAGTTCTATGATATTCGAATATTCGGCACATGAAATATAAAATACAACTAGTTGGCGATGCCAGTTTAAGGAGTCTTCGAAGAGCACTCTGCATTCGAACAGTGAATGTCCCGGGGTGATGATTTGGAAGACCTACATTTGCCATTGTATGTGGTGTCTTTGACAACATTGCCTTTTTCATTTAGTGTCTGGGACTACTTAGAATTTTTATGAACCTCTGACAGGGCGCAAGTTATTTTTGAAAAAGTGATAATAATGATTTGTGTGAAAATCAAAAATCTATTACGTACTAATCCGTGCTGTCTCCAACACCATCACAACAACAGTTTTGACCAGCATTCAAATTCAATATCAACCAATTTGGGCGCGAACCGAAAATCCTCAACACAGCGTTGCAGGGACCAGGGAACGATTTTGAGTTTGGGGGGGCAGCTACGATATATCCTCTGGCAAAAGCTAAGGTAAAACTCGTCTGGGAAGAAGATAACGTAAGATGGTTAAGGTGTAAAGGGGTTACTCCTACGTGTCGGACCACCTTCTTATGCTATATTTACTCCTTCACCACGCTGTTAACACGCGAAAATTTTAACGTAAGTTGACAAAAATTGGGGTGTATTTGTGGAAGTTGGGAAATCTGGGACGAGGCACAACGAAGTACGCGCCCCTAAGCCTGATTTTTGAGAGGAAGCTACACCCTTCCCTCTGTTCCCTGGTTTCTGCAATGTTAATTCTTTTCTAAAGGAGGTTACTCCTACGTGTCGGACCCCCATCTTATGCTATATTTACTCTTTCACCCCCGCGCGGAGTTAACATGCGGAAATTTTAACGTAACTTGACAAAATTGGGGTACATTTGTGGAAGTTGGGAAATCTGGGACGAGGCACAACGAAGTACGCGCCCCTAAGCCTGATTTTTGAGGGGAAGCTGCACCCTTACCCCTGTTCCCTGGTCTCTGTAATGGTATTTTTCTTTTTGTTCAGGGCCTTTGCTCATAAAATGATTTTCGCCAAAGGTAAACCACAAATCATTATGTTGAAATCAAAGTAATACTCAATGTAATAATAATAATCAAAGTTATAAAACTGTGTGAGATGCAAGCTACGACAAGGCAAACATTCTATACACATAGTCAGGGCCGGAGATCCCTAAATATAGCGTGGGGCATGAGCATAATTTTTCTTTAGTTCTTACTCCCAGATATTGGTTCCTGGGAGGGTGATGGAACCCCCTCATCCCCCCCCCCGCAATCGCCGTCCATACACATAGTAGGTTTTTACCGCTACCTTTGGTTGTCGAATTAAGATTTAATCAAGTAGTATCAATTAATTTATTCAGAGTAACCCTTTATATCTTGAATCAATATTCGTTTCGAAAAGTACTGAACCCGGATGATCCGGTTAAAAGTTTTGTTCAGCAGCCGTTGAGCTATTTCGGAGCCATTGCTCGGTTCTTTAGGTTCCTCGCAAATCGAGCGAACAACAACATGCCTGCAATCGTGCAATACATTTCGAATTTGGTTAGTACAACGTGTTGTAACGCAATTGATTTTTGTAGCACACTTGCAAGCGTTCAAGGTTTAAAAGATAGCATTTTGCGCCTATAATCAATAATTTTTGCATGTCCAATACTGTCTTGAAATATGTTACCTATCAACAATTCTATTTTTGTTTTAGTATTTCAACTGATACGATTTTATTGGTTGGAGTTCTTTTACAATCATTAACACTAGCGCTAATCCCCGTGGCTCAGTCGCTTGTGCTATTAACAGTTGTTTTGGGTATTATGGGTTTCTTTATGGGCGCTGTTGATTCGGCGAGTAACGTTGCAATGGTTCGTTTATATCACGTTGACGTAGCTCCGTTCATGCAGGTAACTGGTGACTGAGTTTTTGTCGGAGGGTAGTTAGTTTAGTTAGTTAAATGTATTATTTGATGCATGATTCTTCTACTTTACAGTTGTACATTATCTAGCCAAAAATAGTTCGTTTAATTGAATATTTTCGACTTTGACTACTAATGTATTATAGATAAATACACCTCTTATTTACTGTGTAAAGTTGAGTTGAAGCTCATATTAATGGCAATTTGCGTTAGTTATAATTTAAGATTTAGTTATAGTTAGCTGATTTTCACACCACTCTTCTGAAAATGTCAAACTAAACATTAAGATTTAATTAAGTTAACAAATTTGGGAACGATGAACGAAGAGCGAATGATTTCTCAATTTACTAGGTGAAAATACCAGCAGAATACTAAAAACACTGGAAAGCTTAGATTTGATGATAATTTTTAATTAGAATTTTAGTAATCAATATTAAATTATAAATATAGTTATAGTTTTTAGCTAAAGTAAGTTTTTATGATTATATAATTTAATTGTTATGACAAAAACCAAGTTATTTAATGGTTTGTTTAAACAGGATAAAATTTAGCTCGACATAGACTCACAGGTATTAGCTATTGGTAAATCGTGCTTATTGTTTTGTCTAAATAAATAAATATGGATTTTCAACTATCTATCGGCATCGGTATAATGCGATTTGTTGGTAACTCAGTTCTTTGGTCATTACGACGAAATTTAGACACATTTTAATGCTGCTTTTAAATAATGTTCTAAATTAGGTCACCGTAAGTTTGATTTGAAAAAATAGGATCATCGAGTATTGGCTTCCAAAAATCCTTGGTATCAGGTCCTTACCTTTTGTGAGATGGTTAGCTTTTAGATCACATTTCCATTAGGTATAGCTGTTTTAAAAACATATAGGTTAATACTTTATCACCGTTGGGTTTACGCAAATATTAATTACAAACATTATTTGATAACTTCGTTTCTTTTAGAAAATTTGCGGCTACGATTTACAAATAGTTTGGAAACATTGCATTGCATTATATTCCATGTGTTCATATTTTATAAGATATTAATCCAGAAGCTCGGTTTAACTAAATATTTAAAACTCACTTCAATTCAAAAATTCATCTTATTTAGTGACCAAAAATCTGGATCGTTGTTCTCATGACTTGACTTTTTGAACACAAAATTTTGTGGTCTAAAATAGTTTAGTAGTTGAGCTGTTTGATATTAAATCTGCTAATTTTATTACGCTTATATATCCGGATCGGATTGATAGATGTCGCTAATTATATTCTGTGATACGATAAAGCCTCAGACAATGAAAGCTCCTTTAATCTGCTTCTATTATATGCCATTCATAGATATTATAAAAATATTGTAAAAGGAAATAAAATTTATCCCACAAAAATTAAAATCACTACGTCTTGATTGCACCTACAAATTTACTGGGAAAGTACGATTTATTAGCACCCTCAAATTTGCCAATTCATGTATAATTACTGTATATTACGACCATTACCCGTAAAATTTGAAAATTTGTGGGCTCTATGTAGCACCTACAAAATTTATGACATTTTTTGTCCTTCCCTGCAGGTTGAAATTTGATATGGGTTACTGGTCGCCCCCAACCATCGAAAAGTGCGACAAATGACGCAAAACTGGACTGTGTCATCTCAGAACCTATATAACATAGTGCGGTATGAGTGTCACGCTTCTGTTCAAGGGCTCATAATTAATTGTATATACCTACCTGAAAATTTTCCGACTATCTTTAATAACTTGATATCACTAGCTTTGATTTGGCTTAAATTTTAAACGCGGCATCTAGGATTAACAACTGAACACAACCACATAAATATAAACAAATAAATAAATATAAATTAATAAAATAAATATAAAATAATAAATGTTACCACAAACGCGGCGCATACGATAGAAAAGTGCATAGTTTGCATTGAAATAATAATTGAATTTTGCTGTTATTACCTATAATTTCTATATGGTTAAAGCCCAAAAAGCTGTCTGGCATCTGTCTATGCATTTGACAGCTTCCAGGCGGCACCGACTGCTCATATTAAGTGCAGACGAAAAGATACTACTGTGAAAAGCTTACATAGTCCAGTATTTAGTACACATGCCGCACCCTATCGTGTTTCAAATGATGATGTATATACAATTTATCAGATCAATCTATCAAAGCACTTAGTTCTTGGAAAACTATAAAAATGCATCGGTTCAAATAAACATTTAGTGAAATAACGCAGCGAAATGTCTTTAGCTGATATTGATGTCCTGGACTTTTTCGGTCATCTCACTTTTAGAGAACTGATAGATGTGAAGTATTCTGTTTATAAAATAGCTGACAAATCGTTTTACGGCTAGCGTTTTCCGGTTTTTAAGTATTACAATTTTACGTTATATTACAATATTATGATATTACGATATGCTGGCCAATATTACGTTATTGCTACTTGGCCATACCGCCGCATAATATTAAATGACTCTATGTAGGTTCAAAATTAAAACGACGACTATGACCAATCGGTTTGCGCTTTCATTATATACCAATACTGTTGGCAATCGTCGACGCATACAAGTTTGCGATGATTACGTTGATAGTTTTTCATGAGAAAAATATTTTCGTAATTAGCAAACACTCAACATGAAACATAGTGATACTATTATTAGTGCCGCAAAAACTTCGTTAATGCCTGACTCAACTATTATTTTTAGCAAACATGTAGTCTCCTGGTCGTTCCTTTTTCATTTATGGTTTTGTTCAAGCTAAAGTTGCGACGCCAATGATTCATTCGTTTCTGAGCTATAACCTGTCGCCATTGAGTACCTATATATCAGGTTTTACTACATCGCTCAGCTTCAGATATGTATCGTTTATATATTTATTTTAGTTTTTTCGGATTTTCAAATAAAATTAATGCTTGCCCGCATACTGTCACACGTGAATGACGGCGTACTTTACAACGCGATGCGTATACCGAGTTTGTCGTGCGGTGTGAGTTTGCATGTGCGTTGTTGTTCCATAGCTATGTGAAGTTCTCGTTCGCTTTGTTGGGTTTCTTAAGGAATAGAGCAACAGCTCCTATATACGGTAGTGGCTAACGTACAAGTCTCTTACCGAAACGATCTAAGTTCAATCCGATGGCTCGGCAAAATTTTGCTCAACACAATCCTTAATACACAATAATTCATTTATGAAAAGGTCAAACAAAATGAAGACTATCGTGCAATAACTATTGCCGCATACAGTCACTCGTGACTAACAGTGTACGTTGCGACGAGATGCGCATACTGAGTTTGTTGTGAAGGGCACGTTTGCACGTGCGTTGTTGTTCACTCCCTTTGTCAGGTTCCTTAACGAACCGAGCAACAGCTCCTAAATAGCGTAGTGGCTAACGGACATGTCTCTCACCGAAAAAATCTAGGTTCAATCCGCCGTCCCGGCAAAAGTTTGATCAGCATTGCGCGAAATACACAATAATTCATGCACGAAAGGGTTAAATAAAATGAAAGTTACTATTGAATTAACCCTTTATTGCATATTGTCACATGTGAGTGTAGTGTACGTTGCGACGCATTGCGCATACTGAGTTTGTCGTCCGGTGTGCGTTTCCACGTGTGTTATTCTTCGATGGCTTTACGGGGTTCCTTAAAGAATCGAGAAATAGCTCCTAAATAGCGGTTAACGTGCAAGTCTCTCACCGAAACGATCGAGGCTCAATCCGCCCTCACGACAAATTTTGCTCAACATTGTACTAAAGACACAATAATCCATGCGAGAAAGCGTTAAGTAGAGTTCAATTTTCACGGTAGTAGGGATTTCGCCGACCGTGGCGCCTCTGCATTTCGAATAGTGCAACAATTGTCACTCCGCATGTTGTAAAATAACGGCACAACATTGTACCGACTACAATCGTAAGCGCAAACCATTGTAGTTATAATTTGTTAATACCTAAACACCGCACTGTTAACGCAGTGTACTGCTTCTTTTAAATAAATGAAATTAGTAACCATATTTTAAGCAATTAAAATGGCATAATATCCGGAAGGTGTTCTCACATGCAAACGATAGCCGATTCTAAAATTTAGCTTTTAGCTTTTGAGCACAAGAATCCTCTTGCTTTTTCGATGCGTAAAAAGTTTTGAAGACCTGGTTATAAAGCTACCATTCAAATCTGACAATTTTTTTATTTTAGCGTGGTTCCTTGAGTGTTTTATTTAATCAACCAAGAATAAAAATTAACGTCAGGCGTAGATGAGAGAAAAAATAGAATGGATTGAGCATTATTATTTTTACGGTCGATTTTCGCGATATTTAGTATATTTGAGGCAATATCAACAACTGACTGCCCAAAACAACTTAATGCTCAGTTCAGTTGTTTTTTTTTTGCATTTCCAGGCAATGCATTTTTGCTACGGCCTAGGCGCTTTCGTTAGTCCTGTTATCACGGCGCCGTTTCTTGACGACGAGCTTTGCAATTCGACGCTTCCTCCAAATGCAATCAGCTACCCAAGGATTCCACATCACAGGTAATTAATCATTGAATATTTGAGTTCATAGGGCGCTGCCAAAAAAGTCTTAAATTTTAGATGGAATCAATCATTTGTCTTCTTTTAGCGGAAAATAGACATCTCCAAAACGTGCGACCTAACACAATTGAAATAATCATCTGCTTGTTTGCCATTTCGTTAATAGCTTTTCAGCTATTAATTCATGAATGAAGATGGAATCAATCATTTGTCTTCTTTTAGCGGAAAATAAACATCTCCAAAACGTGCGACCTAACACAATTGAAATATTCGTCTGCTGGTTTGCCATTTCGGTAATAGCTTTTCAGCTATGAATTCATGAATGAAGATGGAATCAATCATTTGTCTTCTTTTAGCAGAAAATAAACATCTCCAAAACGTGCGACCTAACACAATTTAAATATTCGTCTGCTTGTTTGCCATTTCGTTAATAGCTTTTCAGCTATTAATTCATGAATGAAGATGGAATCAATCATTTGTCTTCTTTTAGCAGAAAATAAACATCTCCAAAACGTGCGACCCAACACAATTGAAATATTCATCTGCTTGTTTGCCATTTCGTTAATAGCTTTTCAGCTATTAATTCATGAATGAAGATGGAATCAATCATTTGTCTTCTTTTAGCGGAAAACAAACATCTACAAGTCGTGCGACCTAACACAATAGAAATATTCATCTTTTTGTTTGCCATTTCGTTAATAGCTTTTCAGCTATTAATTCATGAATGAAGATGGAATCAATCATTTGTCTTCCGGAAAATAAACATCTCCAAGACGTGCGACCTAACACAATTGAAATATTCATCTGCTTGTTTGTCATTTCGTTAATAGCTTTTCAGCTATTAATTCATGAATGAAGATGGAATCAATCATTTGTCTTCCGGAAAATAAACATCTCCAAGACGTGCGACCTAACACAATAGAAATATTCATCTGCCTGTTTGCCATTTCGTTAATAGCTTTTCAGCTATTAATTCATGAATGAAGATGGAATCAATCATTTGTCTTCTTTTAGCAGAAAATAAACATCTCCAAAACGTGCGACCTAACACAATTGAAATATTCATCTGCTTGTTTGCCATTTTGTTAATAGCGTTTCAGCTATTAATTCATGAATGAAGATGGAATCAATCATTTGTCTTCTTTTAGCGGAAAATAAACATCTCCAAGACGTGCGACCTAACACAATAGAAATATTCATCTGCTTGTTTGCCTTTTCGTTAATAGCTTTTCAGCTATTAATTCATGAATGAAGATGGAATCAATCATTTGTCTTCTTTTAGCAGAAAATAAACATCTCCAAAACGTGCGACCTAACACAATTGAAATATTCATCTGCTTGTTTGCCATTTCGTTAATAGCTTTCCAGCTATTAATTCATGAATGAAGATGGAATCAATCATTTGTCTTCTTTTAGCGGAAAATAAACATCTCGAAGACGTGCGACCTAACACAATTGAAATATTCATCTGCTTGTTTGCCATCTCGTTAATAGCTTTTCAGCTATTAAATCATGAATGAAGATGGAATCAATCATTTGTCTTCTTTTAGCGGAAAATAAACATCTCCAAGACGTGCGACCTAACACAATTGAAATATTCATCTGACTGTTTGCCATTTCGTTAATAGCTTTTCAGCTATTAATTCATGAATGAGGATGGAATCAATCACTTGTCTTCTTTTAGCGGCAAATAAACATCGCCAAAACGTGCGACCAAAACACAATTGAAATATTCATCTGCTTGTTGGCCATTTCGTTAATAGCTTTTCAGCTATTAATTCATGAATGAAGATGGAATCAATCGTTTGTCTTCTTTTAGGGGAAAATAAACATCTCCAAGACGTGCGACCAAAACACAATTAAAATATTCATCTGCTTGTTTGCCATTTCGTTAATAGCTTTTCAGCTATTAATTCATGAATGAAGATGGAATCAATCATTTGTCTTCTTTCAGCGGAAAATAAACATCTCCAAGACGTGCGACCTAACACAATTGAAATATTCATCTGACTGTTTGCCATTTCGTTAATAGCTTTTCAGCTATTAATTCATGAATGAGGATGGAATCAATCATTTGTCTTCTTTTAGCGGCAAATAAACATCTCCAAGACGTGCGACCTAACACAATTGAAATATTCATCTGACTGTTTGCCATTTCGTCAATAGCTTTTTAGCTATTAATTCATGAATGAGGATGGAATCAATCATTTGTCTTCTTTTAGCGGCAAATAAACATCGCCAAAACGTGCGACCAAAACACAATTGAAATATTCATCTGCTTGTTGGCCATTTCGTTAATAGCTTTTCAGCTATTAATTCATGAATGAAGATGGAATCAATCGTTTGTCTTCTTTTAGGGGAAAATAAACATCTCCAAGACGTGCGACCAAAACACAATTGAAATATTCATCTGCTTGTTGGCCATTTCGTTAATAGCTTTTCAGCTATTAATTCATGAATGAAGATGGAATCAATCGTTTGTCTTCTTTTAGGGGAAAATAAACATCTCCAAGACGTGCGACCAAAACACAATTGAAATATTCATCTGCTTGTTTGCCATTTCGTTAATAGCTTTTCAGCTATTAATTCATGAATGAAGATGGAATCAATCATTTGTCTTCTTTCAGCGGAAAATAAACATCTCCAAGACGTGCGACCTAACACAATTGAAATATTCATCTGACTGTTTGCCATTTCGTTAATAGCTTTTCAGCTATTAATTCATGAATGAGGATGGAATCAATCATTTGTCTTCTTTTAGCGGCAAATAAACATCGCCAAAACGTGCGACCAAAACACAATTGAAATATTCATGTGCTTGTTTGCCATTTCGTAATAGCTTTTCAGCTATTAATTCATGAATGAAGATGGAATCAATCATTTGTCTTCTTTTAGCAGAAAATAAACATCGCCAAAACGTGCGACCAAAACACAATTGAAATATTCATCTGCTTGTTTGCCATTTCGTAATAGCTTTTCAGCTATTAATTCATGAATGAAGATGGAATCAATCATTTGTCTTCTTTTAGCGGCAAATAAACATCGCCAAAACGTGCGACCAAAACACGATTGAAATATTTATCTGCTTGTTTGCCATTTCGTTAATAGCTTTTCAGCTATTAATTCATGAATGAAGATGGAATCAATCATTTGTCTTCTTTTAGCGGCAAATAAACATCGCCAAAACGTGCGACCAAAACACGATTGAAATATTTATCTGCTTGTTTGCCATTTCGTTAATAGCTTTTCAGCTATTAATTCATGAATGAAGATGGAATCAATCATTTGTCTTCTTTTAGCGGCAAATAAACATCGCCAAAACGTGCGACCAAAACACGATTGAAATATTCAGATCTGCTGCCATCAATAGCTCAGCATAATCAGAAGAAGAGGAACAAATAGCGAAAAAACACAAAACGACAAAACACGAAAAAACCAAAGCACAAACAAAAAGAAACAAAAGACAAAAAACAGCAAAACACAACCAAAACACAAAAAACCACAAAGCCAGCAACAGAAGAAAAAAAACAGCCAAAAAACAGCCAAAACCACCAAAACACAAAAACAACCACAAAGCCACAAACAAAAAAAAAAAACCACCAAAAACACCAAAACCAACCAAAACACAAAAACACCACAACCACAACAAAAAAAAAAACAGCGCAAAGAACACGCCAAAACGCGACCAAACCAGATCTGCTTGTTTGCCATTTCGTTAATAGCTTTTCAGCTATTAATTCATGAATGAAGATGGAATCAATCATTTGTCTTCTTTTAGCGGCAAATAAACATCGCCAAAACGTGCGACCAAAACACGATTGAAATATTTATCTACTTGTTTGCCATTTCGTTAATAGCTTTTCAGCTATTAATTCATGAATGAAGATGGAATCAATCATTTGTCTTCTTTTAGAGGCAAATAAACATCGCCAAAACGTGCGACCAAAACACGATTGAAATATTTATCTGCTTGTTTGCCATTTCGTTAATAGCTTTTCAGCTATTAATTCATGAATGAAGATGGAATCAATCATTTGTCTTCTTTTAGCGGCAAATAAACATCGCCAAAACGTGCGACCAAAACACAATTGAAATATTCATCTGACTGTTTGCCATTTCGTTAATAGCTTTTCAGCTATTAATTCATGAATGAAGATGGAATCAATCAATTGTCTTCTTTTAGCGGCAAATAAACATCGCCAAAACGTGCGACCAAAACACAATTGAAATATTCATCTGCTTGTTTGCCATTTCGTTAATAGCTTTTCAGCTATTAATTCATGAATGAAGATGGAATCAATCATTTGTCTTCTTTTAGCGGCAAATAAACATCGCCAAAACGTGCGACCAAAACACGATTGAAATATTTATCTGCTTGTTTGCCATTTCGTTAATAGCTTCTCAGCTATTAATTCATGAATGAAGATGGAATCAATCATTTGTCTTCTTTTAGCGGCAAATAAACATCGCCAAAACGTGCGACCAAAACACGATTGAAATATTCATCTGCTTGTTTGCCATTTCGTTAATAGCTTTTCAGCTATTAATTCATGAATGATAAACAGGTTTATTAATATTAACCTTACTCACGACTGTCAATTTCATAATATATAGGTGCTATAAATTCGTTATTGTTGAGAATATAAATATTTTATTTTGAGAACTGGTATATATTAGCTGTTGTCAGTCAACTATTGCTTAACTTTAACATGATCTTAACACCTCACGCACCCGTAATGCTGAGTGTTGTGCTACCGGTACGTGCTTGGTTAATAAACTTTAATTTGGTTTAAAACAATAAACTGGGCAGCGTACCAGTTGTATATAGCTCCCAACAGATATGTGCGGTCTACAGCGGACATAACTGACCTTGGTTGAATTGCTGTTGCTTTGTACTAAGACATTGGAAGTGGCTTAAGCAACATATACACCAGAGCGATTATATTAAAATCGCTTATGAGGCATCAGAAAATTTAATATAAGGAAATTTTGACCTACCCGCCTTGGTGTAGATAATTTAGCCGGTACCAAACGAACTGTAACAGCATTTTCACTATTAAGCACATGCACTGTAAGCAATCTCCACTCTAAATATTTTCAGCATAGCTGACGAATAATTAACCTTTTCATTCGTATATTGACACATATGTCGCATGCGCGGCGAGCTGATTGTCGAGTTTGTCGTTCGGCATTGCATTTGTGTGTGCGTAGTTATTGTTCGCGTTGGTTCCTTAGGGAACAGAGCAAGAGATCCTAAGTAGCGTAGTGGCTAGTGTACAGAACTTACCCCAAGCGATTTAGGTTCAATCCGCGATCCAAACAAATGATTGTTCAAGATTGCACAAAAAACGCCTTGGTATAAGGAGCCAATTATCGACTTATCAAATAAGCCAGTTGTGATATAAAATAATAAGTACAGTAATAATACGTCTCTAATAATAAAAATACATATATTTAAATGTCGATTTATAGAAACATTCGGTACGAGAAACATCACACATCCGCTCAGCTGCCAATCTACAACATTCACTACGCGTTTTGGATTATGGCTGCAGCCCAAGTATGATTTCCTCGACGGGATTTTTCTTTAATAAATTCCCGATAGCTGTCGGCGCTACGTAGCTAAATGATAGAACCAAATTTGGTTTCAAGAACACACGTTTGAATTTGCTTTTTTCACATCTAGTTTTTCCTTGCCTAACATCGATTTCATACGTGTATTTCATACGTGCACTAAAATGAAATGTACATAGTCATTTTTAAGTACTTCTGGTTCTATTAATTTTACCAGCACTTCCCGGTTAAGCTTCAGTACAGCAGAGAAAGCATCGGATTTTCTTATATTTCTTCTTATTATAAAGATTTCGGGCTTAAATTTAAAAAATTGTATTGTGCCAAATTTAATCATATGAGATTAGAGAACACAGACATATCTGAAAATACAAGTTTTTGTAATGAGAACGTAAAATTTGTCATAACAGTTATACGTTTTATATCGTGGTGTCAACAACACACATTACACGAGCCAAAATCTCGCCGATGTTTAACTTGTCTGCAATGAATTGTCATGGTCTACGGCACCTGTAACACTCTAAATTTTGCAAAATAAGTTCAAACATGTATAAATATAATTAATATGCATTTAAAGATTACCTAATAAATTTTATGCGTTTTATTTGCATTTCTATGACACACATTTTGTAGCCTCTACGTGTTTCGTGAGCAATAGTTTCATAAATTTCAGCTTATATTACTATATTAATCATCTGTACATCATATAATGACAAAATTCCGCTTAAATCTGATTAATAAGATTAGATTTTTCCTACGCGTGCTATTCAGCAAAATCAACTTAGCGTATGCGAAACGTTACTTTGTATCGTCTCACTGCATTACAGTAGCCATCCATACACAGTACATTTTTCTTAAAAGATGGAATTCAGTTTTACAAGACATTCGATGACCCACTTAGAAGTTTCGAGATCCCTCTGTCGACATCGAAGGAGTCCCAAACCAGTCAATTAGTTTGTGGGAGCTTAAAGTGTTACCCTACAGCCTGAACAAGTGAACGTTCTGGTAAAATGCGAAATTGATCCCCAAAGCAGCTATCAATGACCATGATATATGGAAAGCTTATTACCGCTTGTCCATATACGAATTAATTTCGAAAACAGAAATATCCCTGAAGCATTTATACAGGTACGCTGCATTATATTACCACAGTTTATTAAAATGCATGTCGAAACATTATAAGTTTTTTAATTGGGTAATCTTATCGCAATTAATTAGATCACTGATTTTTTCAGTTAATTTAATTTAGCAGGTAAATTGGTATAATTTTACTTACACATATAACTAGGAACGTGTACTATATTTCATGTGATTAGTTATATATCCCTTATAGTGCCTCCTACTAAAGTAAAAATTGGCTCAAATTAGGGCTGATAAATTAAGCAAAAATCAATTTTACTGCTGCCATAATAATCAGATAAACGATTTGGGTCAAAACAATGTATGCATCGTTGGATATGAAATCAGTTCCTTCTACGAAGAAACCTGACTCTCATACCTTTAAGCAAATTAAGTTTAGACATTACTTAATAATCAAATAACTTTGTTAGTGTCTGTACCGGTTTAACTAAAATTTTCACACAACACTTTGTCGTAACTTAGCTAACGTCCTATTGACAGAAGCAAATTAAGTTTAGACATAACTTAATAATCGAATAACTTTGTTAGTGTCTGTACCGGTTTAACTAAAATTTTCACACAACACTTGATCATAACTTAGCTAGCGTCCTATTTACAGAAAAAATTAAGCTTAGACATTACTTAATAATCAAATAACTTTGTTATTGTCTGTACCGGTTTAACTAAAATTTTCACACAACACTTGATCATAACTTAGCTAGCGTGCTATTTACAGAAAAAATTAAGCTTAGACATTACTTAATAATCAAATAACTTTGTTATTGTCTGTACCGGTTTAACTAAAATTTTCACACAACACTTGGTCATAACTTAGCTAACGTCCTATTGACAGAAGCAAATTAAGTTTAGACATAACTTAATAATCAAATGACTTTGTTAGTGTCTGTACCGGTTTAACTAAAATTTTCACACAACACTTGATCATAACTTTGCTAGCGTCCTATTTACAGAAAAAATTAAGCTTAGACATTACTTAATAATCAAATAACTTTGTTAGTGTCTGTACCGGTTTAACTAAAATTTTCACACAACACTTGATCATAACTTAGCTAGCGTCCTATTTACAGAAAAAATTAAGCTTAGACATTACTTAATAATCAAATAACTTTGTTATTGTCTGTACCGGTTTAACTAAAATTTTCAAACAACACTTGATCATAACTTAGCTAGCGTCCTATTTACAGAAAAAATTAAGCTTAGACATTACTTAATAATCATATAACTTTGTTATTGTCTGTACCGGTTTAACTAAAATTTTCACACAACACTTGATCATAACTTAGCTAGCGTCCTTTTTACTGAAACAAATTAAGTTTTGACATTACTTAATAATCAAATAACTTTGTTAGTGTCTGTACCGGTTTAACTAAAATTTTCACACAACACTTGGTCGTAACTTAGCTAACGTCCTATTGACAGAAGCAAATTAAGTTTAGACATAACTTAATAATCAAATAACTTTGTTAGTGTCTGTACCGGTTTAACTAAAATTTTCACACAACACTTGATCATAACTTAGCTAGCGTCCTATTTACAGAAAAAATTAAGCTTAGACATTACTTAATAATCAAATAACTTTGTTATTGTCTGTACCTGTTTAACTAAAATTTTCACACAACACTTGATTATAACTTAGCTAGCGTCCTTTTTACTGAAACAAATTAAGTTTAGTTATTACTTAATAATCAAATAACTTTGTTAGTGTCTGTGCCGGTTTAACTAAAATTTTCACACAACACTTGGTCGTAACTTAGCTAACGTCCTATTTACTGAAGCGGCCCCCCGGGGAAATTAAGTTTAGACATAACTTAATAATCAAATAACTTTGTTAGTGTCTGTACCGGTTTAACTAAAATTTTCACACAACACTTGATCATAACTTAGCTAGCGTCCTATTTACGAAAAATTAAGCTTAGACATTACTTAATAATCAAATAACTTTGTTAGTGTCTGTACCGGTTTAACTAAAATTTTCACAACACTTGGTCGTAACTTAGCTAACGTCCTATTGACAGAAGCAAATTAAGTTTAGACATAACTTAATAATCAAATAACTTTGTTAGTGTCTGTACCGGTTTCACTAAAATTTTCACACAACACTTGATCATAACTTAGCTAGCGTCCTATTTACAGAAAAAATTAAGCTTAGACATTACTTAATAATCAAATAACTTTGTTATTGTCTGTACCGGTTTAACTAAAATTTTCACACAACACTTGATCATAACTTAGCTAGCGTCCTTTTTACTGAAACAAATTAAGTTTAGTCATTACTTAATAATCAAATAACTTTGTTAGTGTCTGTGCCGGTTTAACTAAAATTTTCACACAACACTTGATCATAACTTAGCTAGCGTCCTGTTTACAGAAACAAATTAAGTTTAGACATAACTTAATAATGAAATAACTTTGTTAGTGTCTGTGCCGGCTTAACTAAAATTTTCACACAACACTTGATCATAACTTAGCTAGCGTCCTATTTACAGAAGCAAATTAAGTTTTGACATTACTTAATAATCAAATAACTTTGTTAGTGTCTGTGGCGATTTAAGTAAACTTTTCACAGAACACTTGATCGTACCTTAGCTAGCGTCCTATTTATAGAAAAAATTAAGATTAGACATAACTTAATAATCAAATATCTTTGTTTTTGTCGTAACCGGTTTTACGAAAATTTTCAGATAACACTTGATCTAGGCTTAGCTGTCTCTTTTACTGAAACAAATTATTTTTAGCATTACTTAATAATCAAATAACTTTGTTAGTGTCTGTGCCGGTTTAACTAAATTTTTACATAACACTTGATCATAACTTAGCTAGCGTCCTGATTTACAAAGTATTAGCTTAAATATTGCTACCAGATAATCATAAACTTTGTTATCGTCTGTACCGATTTACGTAAAATTTTCACACAACACTTGATCATAACTTAGCTAGCGTCCTTTTTACTGAAACAAATTAAGTTTAGTCATTACTTAATAATCAAATAACTTTGTCACGTCTGTGCCGGTTTAACTAAAATTTTCATAAACACTTGTATTATAACTTAGCTAGCGTCCTGTTTATAAGTAATTAGCTTTAGCAAAAGTTAATAGCTAAAAATAACTTTAGTGTTGGTGCCAGCTTAACTAAAATTTTCACACAACACTTGATCAATAACTCAGCGGATGTTGTTTGATTTAATACAGAGCAAATTAAGTTTTTTCTACATCGCTTAATAATCAAATAACTTTGTTAGGGACTGTATGAGTTTTACTAAAAATTTTCACACAACATCTTATCAAATTAGCTACGTATCCTATTTATAGAAAAAATTAATGATATTATGATAATCAAATAACTTTGTTATTGTCTGTACCTGTAGTATATGTAACTGAACGAAAGCAGTGA
>JASANE010018011.1:0-35269 GCA_030248225.1 Trileptium ribeirensis
TCATTATAGAAAAGAAGAATAACCCATATTACTATTTTGTAGCAAACGTTATGGCTCTTAGTTGTGCTTTTCTTATATTCTTGGCTATACCCAAGCTAAAGGTGTGAAGCCGACGGCCCAAGCACATTTACATTAGTTTCTAAATGATTGCTGTGGTGGTTAACGTAAAGCTTTTTTATTACATAATAGTACATTTTTTATTACACAAAAAAAACTTTTTTAATACTAGGGTTTTAGGCATATATGAGCAAGGTCCGAAGCAAGGTCCGAAGTCCCAGAGAGGATAGTTGGTGTTTTGGAGGGATCATTCCGGCCGGCAGCAGCGGGTAGGTCGTCAGGTGGAGGGGATTAAAATTTAAAAATTTTTAGGATTAAAAATTTGTATTACTTTTTCCAAATTTCCCTACAATTTTTCCAATTTTGAGCAATATTTGCCAATTTACCCCCAAGTTTTGCTTGTGCGGCGCTCATGTTATATTGTCCCCCCTACTTAGAACTTTTATTCCTCTGTAGTCGCCACACTACTTTATAGACAAACAGGATCACACCCATACTACAAACAAATTTCCGATGGTGTACGACACTATCCTACATAGTTTATTTACGGTGTTGTACACACCTTTAGCTAGCGATTTCGCGCGAATTAACAGTAATGGATACCTTCCGTAGCTGATGCGGTGTATTAGTCAGCTATTTTGTGTAGTTTTTTTTAAATTTCGGTATTTGTATCTACACCATATGAATATTGACGAGATTATGCCGCACACCGTCAAAAAACTACAAAGAAGACATACTGTCCTTGACACCATCGAAGGGTGTCAATATAAGTAGCTATCTATCCTTGAAAAAATTATTAAAAAACATGGGGTGTGACACACTATTGTCTAATACACACTATTGCCGACAGCGTGCTTGAAATGTGTTTCGTACATAGGTTCAAGAAGTTGGGTACATTATAACGTTAACGCTCCATTATTTTTGCCAAAATTTTCCGCGCGTCGTCTGCACGGGTTGGTGCGGAGCCTCAGATAGACCGAGCTACCACTGAAGGGGATCGGAGTTTCTCCGAGGGATCCAAGCCTCTAGTGGGGGTGATCCCCTCACCCCTATGAGCATGTATGCTTCTAAAATCTCCTATTCACCTTTTGTATTACTTTTTTCAGATAACATGAACTAAAGTCCAAGTTTTACGAGAGTTGGGATTCTTCACCGACCACTGCACCACTTTGTGTGGTATGAATTGTTTTCATAAACCTAAGGTTATTTTTGCGCGACTAAACTTATGATGTGGTTTAACAATCCTATTTTGAATCTCCATTTATTGTCACGAAAAAATAGGAAATTCGATTCTGTTCGCTTCTAGCCGAAGCCGAGAAACAGCAATTTGCAATCAGACAGTATTATAACATCAACTTGTTTGCGAACAAAATTTGATCGGTTTGACTTAAAAGGGTTGTGTTCACCTATAGAAAATGGTTTATTTTCGATATATTTGAACAAGTTCTGTAACTCAATCTTTGCAAAATGCAACAAAATGTGATGGTCAGTGGTTGAAGTTGCTATTGGCTAATATAACGTAACTATTAATTTTCTATAGCTAATCGTCATTAATTAATAGTGCCAATTTAATCACTTACCTTAGCCCACCGTTTTCGCTTCAACTCATCATCGAATTTTGCCAACTCTCGTCGATCTTGAATCCACAGATATACTTTGTAAATGATAATTAGTAGCAAACCCACAACAATAACTGCAAATACGATCGGTGCAATTACGATCCACGCTTGAATAGGTCTTGGGCATCCTGCAACAAAAAAGGCTAGTGGCTGTTTAAAATGTGTTATTCTACTACAAATGCGATAGACTAATGCGGGGGAATCGGTGATTTACTGTTTCTAGCAAAAGCCGTAAAGACTGCAGACTTGTTTCCGGTAAATGTGTTGCACATGATGCCTCGATTGTCAGATATACAGCAACCAAACTTTCCAAATCACCGCTGCTCGCTCGTTTGTTGCATAGCGTTATATCTGTGGTCGTTTTACATTCGCTTGCTATTTTCTCGATGCTAATTCGTTCAAATTTGAGCAGTTAGTTCGGGAGCGTGTAGCACCTATGAAGAGCACTGTTAACACAACAACTTGTTTTATTATTAACAGAGCAGTCATGCTTGACTGTGAAGGTATATAAATGTTTAGGAAAACAATGTATATATTTTTGCAACGGTCTTGCATAAAATGCTAAGTATCGTACTAAAACCAAGTCTTTGACGAAACGCTAAGCTAAGCCTGTTAGTATAACCATGAGCTGATGTTTTTGCTGAAGAGTATGGCACTCTTCAGTAAAAGCACATCAACCGAAGAAATAATATGTCGCGACGCGTTTCGCGCTGTCTCCTTTTCTATTTCATGGACAGACGTTCTTCCTCTGTATTTCGAGGGGTACCTCGAAATATAGGTCGACAAATTGTCCCCTCCCCTCAAGGAATACAGGGGGACATTTGTGCCCCCATGAAATGCATGGGGAAAGACGAACTGCCATAATGAAATACAGCGGACGGCGTGAAACGCACCACGACATACTTCTTGGGTTCATGTGCTTTTGCTGCAGTGTGTCATACTCAGCAGTTAAAATAATCAATTCTTGATATGAGCAAGAGCACAGAAGTCAATAATATAACACTATTACGCACTCCAATGGTAGCCCATGTTGGATTACACCAGAGTTTTCGGTAGTACGCCTCTCATTTATGGAGGGTGTGTTGTAACGCATAGATAATACTATATTCAGCTTTGAGACGAGTCGCTTGAAATCATGACAGTTACCCTACTGAGCTAATCAAAACTGGGGCCCGGCACACTTCCCAATAAACCTCCGGCTCCAAGTTACCCCCACGGCAAACACGAGTTCTGCGCATTACGACACTCTACAAACTTGAGGGTCAAGGACCAAAAATGACCGGATCTTCCAACTTGGGTTAACATTAGAGTGCTGGAAAGTTACATACTCTTAATTTATGTACCCTTGGTATAACGAAACGTCCAACGCTTACCTTTAACCGTTAGTGCTCTTAGCAATGGCTTGCTATCAATTTCGTCGTAAAGCCAGTAAAATGAGCAGCCATCGCTTCGATCTACTGCGGAGCATTCCAACGTTGTCCTGTTACGTACTGAAATTTAAAGTGCAGTATTAGCAAGAATCACGTCTAGTTGAGAAAATAGCTGCTTCGAAGTAGTTTTGGACACCGGCCAGAAAAACCGGCGGCAAGCCGTAACGCCGACACCTTGGTTTGGTGAGACCGCCGGCTTTCGTCCGGGTAGGCTGGCCGTATTAACCGACCGGACTACAGACCGAAAAAACCGGAGGCTAATTTTCGCTGCTCGCTGGCCGAAAAATTTCACGGATAGCCGGCCAACAATAAATCCGACCGGTCCCTAACGCTACTAAGGCTGAGACTAAGCCTTACTCCAAGTCTAGTTCGTTAACTCGTGAAATGATTGCTCTTTTTTACCACCATTCGACTCAGATCCTCAATGCATTCCGAATGATAGATTAAGATATATTAAGTGTTTGATTATCATGCAATCACAAGTTTACATTTTTGGAAATAGTAGTGTATTGGTGTAGTGGTACACATGTTTTAGAAACAGTTAAAATGGTAGAAATGTAGTTAACGGTAGGAATATGGTCATAGTTAGGCGCTTGTATTTTCAAGAATTATATACCATAAGTAAGTATCGCCTACAATGGATATAAACCGGGAAATATATCAGGATACTTTTGAATACGACCGCTGAAATCCGCCACCCAAACGAAACGGTCTCGGGTCTGACCACGTTTATGCAACAACAATGCAAATAAGGTACAGCAATAGCTAATTTACGCTTATTCCGCAACCATTAGAGGCCGCCATGTAGCTATTGTCGCTATAGCCTTTGTTCTAAAATTCATGCTATTTTTGAAAATGCTTGGTATAGATTAAATATTTATTGTTACACTGTAACAGGAAGTGCAGCCGGGCAATGAAAAATATCGCCGGTGACCACCACAACTTCGATGTATCTTAGTCCCACAGACCACCATACACTGAAAGCAGGTTTTGTATAATTTCAAAAATAAATTACATTATATCTCCCTCTCCCCTACACTCGGAAAAATCCGCAAAAAATTAAGATTTTACATGTTGGATGGTTCATTCGCAGTTTACATCAACTATTGAATCGTTCCGATTTGTCTTTGGACATTTTTCAATCAATTACTTGAACGCGCAAAAAGCTCTTTAAAAAGGTTGACGCTTTTTGTTCTTGAAAAATGTTACGTCAGGGTAATCAGTTCTGCTTGTTACAGTGTAGATTAATGTTTTACAATTTAGCTAATATCGCTGTGCTATTTTCACGTGGAATCACAAAATCGACGATAGTAAACAGAATTCATCAGTTCAAAACTTCATAGCAACACAACCCTCAGTACCAACCATAATGCGGCGTTCACGTTATAATGTCCCCGCTATTTGGAACTTTTGACCCCCTGTAGTCGCGACCCTACCGTATAGACAGTCAGGGTGACACCCATACTGTATATCAAATGCCGAGGGTGTACGACACACCCTTAGCTACTACATTTTTTCAAGACAGTGTCGTACACAACACACCCTTAGCTACCGGTTTGGCGCGAATTAACTATAACGGACACCGTCTGTAGATAATGCGGTTTATTAGTCAACTGTCCTGTGGAGTTTTTCCTAAATTCTCCATATTTGTATCTAGCCCATATGAACATTGCTCAAATAATTCCGAACACTGTCAATAAAACTGCCAGAAGACACGGTGTGCCTGACACTGTCGGTAAGCGGTAATACGCGTAACTAGCTACCGTTGAAAAAATTTATTAAAAATATGGGGGTGTCTAAGACACCCTGTTGTCAACAGTGTGTCTGACACTGTGTGGGGTACATAGGTTCCAAACGTTGGGGACATTATAACGTGAACGCCGCATAACACGTTATTAGGTTATCTTGGATGCGCCAGTGAGCATAGCCAGGGAAAAGGGGCACTCGAGTGAAGTGTTTCCTCTCCCTCAGCGTAGGTTGCTGTCCAGCAGTTTAGAAAAGCAAAAAGTTTTTAACATCTATCCATTGATTTGAGCTTCACAACGTGTGAGTCACCCGCTAGTTAAAATTTCCTCGCTACACCCCTGGTTGAATATTAACGTTTAATCAAAGCTTTTATATGATTAATTAGCGTCGAAGTAAACCTGGCCAGACGTCAACTTTCTCAACATGAATGTCACACTTGGCACACCGTTTGTTTTCGGCGTATGGTCCCGTTTCGAACATTAAACATTGAACACAAGGCTGTTGGACTTGACACTTCTGTGGACATGTCTGAAATTATTTAGGCAGTTTGTCTAACTATATGGTAGAGATGGTGGCTCATTGGTTAAGTCATAATCAAAGTAATTTGTTTCCGTATGCGTAACCAACATTTTGAAACTTAAGGCATAAATTAGAAAAAAGACGTTGACCTGCAATAATTATGTTCTAATGGAATAAATGGCGAATGACTACCGCGACACGCTATAGCACTGCGTCAGCAATGGAACCGGGTCACCGGGTCACCGGGTCAGTTTGGGTCACTTTTTCGTTCTGGTCACCGGGTCACCGGGTCAGTACCCTGACCCGGTGTTGACCCGGTACCGGGTCATCCGGGTCACATTTTCAACGAACAGACCCGGTAGAGGCCCGGAAAAATCGATGAAGCCGGCTTCCGCAACACGTAAATACGTCACGAAGTACAACCATAACCGATGTTAAAACATGCCGTTGAACAGTTTTACTGGTAGCTAAGACACAATTCAGGATGAGTCCCGTGCACATGTTTGCACAAGAATATACATAGATATATATTTATTTATAAATATTATACATGACATATAGTTTGTCATTGGCCGTGGCAGCTGACCCCATATCTAATTATGTGTATCGCACCATATTTTCTCCATAGTGCTTTTTATTTGCAAGCTTTTAAAATGGACCTAAACGAAGTATCAAAGAATGTTAAAGAAAATAAATTCACACTATTTGAGTCTGGCGCGCGTAGCGCAGCATGGAGCCGTTTTCGGAAGGTTAAGAATGCTGAGGGAGTGGAACTTTTTGGGATTGCCTGCTGCAAGGACTGTCATGTTTGCATATACTACAAGAAAAAGGTGGAAGGAGGAAAAAGATGGGGCCAAATACAGAAAACCCCCGTGGAAGATGTAATCTTCGCAAGAAAGACAGTTCAATAAATACTTAGCTGGCAGCCCAATATGTTGCCAATTCTATTTTTCATTGAAATTTCTTGCAGTTTCATGTGTGAAGTGTCGCATGCGCCACTGCCTTCAGCGGAATGCATTTCACGTCACGGCAGTCACCGGCAGCTCTCAGGTGCAAAACAATGTGGTCTATATTTCAGAAACACACCTTAACTTATGTTAAGGCTTTACCTTAAGCGAGATACAGGCACACAAGTGTTGTGCATACGCTAAGGAGTGTCCTGGAAAGGGAATAAGGTGACCATAGGGTGACATTTAAGTTAAGTGAATGTTCGCTTGTTACTAGACATCCAATTTTCTACTTGCACTTACGCATCGCATGCCAATAAAATTTTGTCTTTTACCATTGTCCTTTTGTGTCATCGCCATAAATATTGTAACAGAGCGGATTCTCTTACTTTTATGCTGGACCGGGTCACCGGGTCACCGGGTCACGTGTCTGACCGGGTCACCGGGTCAAACTTTGTTCGGGTCACCGGGTCACATTTCACTGACCTGGTTCCAACACTGGTCTACGCTACAGAAGGACAAAAGTTCCAACTGTTGGTGATAATATAACGTGAATCCGGCATAACAACGGCGAACAGGTGCTAATCTCCAGCGTTATGACATTACCATCCAGAGTTGTCTAAGCGAGCGCCGCAAAGGAATACCGGTTCTAAACAGAGAAACTCTTGTTATACGTTCCAAAGAAACAATACTATACTCATCTTCCACGTGGATACCCATGAACGACGTGGGAGTTGTTTCTTTCCCAAGGTCAACGCGAAACAGTAACGGAAGACACACCGCGGTGCGCCGGAAATAGCTGCGCCTCATAATCACAAAATAATACAATAGTAAACGTTTTAACTATGACTAATAATAATAAGGCATTTATAAAGCGCGCTTTCCGCTGACACCGTTACAAAAGCACTGAATGCGATAAGACAATTAATAACAATACGATAATTGTTGAAATTATGAAGGTAAGACCTGCGGTAACACAAATTTCATAATGAATAAAACTCTAAATTTAAAATTTGTATTAGCATACAGACTGTATATATAAGCAATTTATACGTTCTCGCATCACTTTATTCCAAATTGTCTTGAATGCTTCGCATTCTAAAGAACGCATGAGTAAATTTTCACGGCCGTCAGGCTGTGACATTGTTTTTGAGTGTTTTGAAACTGCGCATTATATAAGCTTTTCTTTTAAAGCACAGTCTGACTGCGGTCATAGTACAGAATGAGTTGTATAGATCCGGTAGATCCGGAAAGGACTCCGCTAACCGTTTGAAAGTAGCTCGCCGTCAACGTCTCTAATTCATTCGAAGATGAAATAAAGGCGATCCATGGTGGAATGATGCCGTTGAAACCGGATTATTCGAATTTACCACTGTTAGCAAACACGGATTTGTTAATTTGTCAGAATTTGTCATATTATTTGGATAATGCTGAAAATTAATTAAGTGAACTAGCTGGCACTAATCAAAAACTATCCGATTGGCATCCATTGGCAGCAATATAGATCTTTCTGTCGAGATACGCTAAAAATTTACATTTCTACTTCAGTTAATACCTGCTAATCCTCCGTCATCACAATCTATATAAGTAGTTAATTTCTTTATAGATAAAGACAACCTACCTCAGCGTTTTCTTTTCCTCGGGCGTCATAACGGTTTCCAGGTCCGCTCGCTCCGTCTCGTCCATTAAGCGCCCGTCCCGCGCCGCCAAAACTCGTTTTACTCGCTGGTTGCGCTCAACGATAATTTCACAACGCACCCGGAGCTGGTCCCGCTGTTCCGGAGTGAGGTTCTGGTTCGCACACAGAGCCTCTTGATCGGCTTCGCTCAAGTTTGCTAGGTCAGCATCCGAAAGGCTTCCAGCGTGCCGTTGATCTTCTTGGGCTTTGCTCCGTTTTTGCCTGAAATAATCCTTTTAATCCCTTTACAATATAAATAAGGAATACAATTCATATTTCTTACATATGTATGTATTAGAGCGCTTTAAAATATACTTATATAGTTAAGGTTTAAAAGGGTTATTTATATATTTTGTATGATACAAAATAATATTTAGAGAGTTTCAGGTTTTCAGTACAGTGTTAATGGTTCACTAATAATTGGACGATAGTGATTAACATTGGACGATGCATAAACTTCATTCGGGCTTCAAAGGTAGTATTGTAACTTTTATCAAAATAGTATTGATAAATATAGGTTCGGGTGTTTGGTTTTCTCAAAATTTGATTATCAAGACATCAATCTCAATTTTAATATTGTACCTGTAATCGAATGTTTTATGATGTTTATTTTTATAGATAAATAATTGTATAGTTACCCACTGTAATGACTATCAAAATATACTTGACATTTAGACATATTATAAAAACGTCACAAAAATTTTAAAAATGGATTTAAATAAAAGAACGCCTGAAAATTTCAGGCGTTTTGTCCAAGTTTTGTCCAAAGTTTTGTCCAAGTACAACCAGCATCCGCCAACAACGATATTGTGCGGTTATGCAATGTTTACGCTATAAATCGGCCGATATGTGGAAGTTTTGTCCAAGTACAGCCAGCATCCGCCAACAACGATATTGTGCGGTTATGCAATGTTTACGCTATAAATCGGCCGATATGTGGAAGTTTTGTCCAAGTACAGCCAGCATCCGCCAACAACGATATTGTGCGGTTACGCAATGTTTACGCTATAAATCGGCCGATATGTGGAAGTTTTGTCCAAGTACAGCCAGCATCCGCCAACAACGATATTGTGCGGTTATGCAATGTTTACGCTATAAATCGGCCGATATGTGGAAGTTTTGTCCAAGTACAGCCAGCATCCGCCAACAACGATATTGTGCGGTTATTCAATGTTTACGCTATAAATCGGCCGATATGTGGAAGTTTTGTCCAAGTACAGCCAGCATCCGCCAACAACGATATTGTGCGGTTATGCAATGTTTACGCTATAAATCGGCCGATATGTGGAAGTTTTGTCCAAGTACAGCCAGCATCCGCCAACAACGATATTGTGCGGTTATGCAATGTTTACGCTATAAATCGGCCGATATGTGGAAGTTTTGTCCAAGTACAGCCAGCATCCGCCAACAACGATATTGTGCGGTTATGCAATGTTTACGCTATAAATCGGCCGATATGTGGAAGTTTTGTCCAAGTACAGCCAGCATCCGTCAGCAACGATATTGTGCTCAGTACACCATTACTGCTTTTTATACAATTTTATATGATGTCTAGGACGGGCACCATGGACTTTGTATCGTTTTATATAAGATAGTGTGTACGGGATATCATAAACATGCTTATATAAATTGAAATTTGTCTATAGTGAGTCCCCTGGGTTTAAAAAACTGTTTAAAATATATGGTGTCGACGACACCATAGCATATGGTACATTGTATCCGTGACACTGTCGTTTAAGTCACATAGAATGTCATTTTGACTTTCCGTGCATAAGACGCTAGAAGCCATCGAACATGTATCACGTTCAAGCAGAATTGAGCCTACAGATGGATGTTAAGAGAAATCAAACTTCAAAAAATGAACTTTGTATAGAACCGCAATATAAATAATAATCATGCCAGGATGATCATGCAGTTTTATAAACGTTACCAAATGATCTCGTCTGAATTACTTAAATTCCACATATTAAAACAAAAATCTGGAAGAAGTCTAAACCAAAAATAACAGAAACGGACAGTATAAATTAATCAATTATAAAACTTACCTTAGCTCCTCAGCCACATCCGATGCGAAGTCTGCAGTGGCGTCTAGAAATTCAGCATCTTGCATCGTACCAAGTGTATTTGGGCTAAGTTGCAGCATATGGTCCTGTTTTTCTTGAATCAAAGCCTGTTTCTTACTTTGAAGTCTTTCTTCTTCTTGCTGCTGGCGTATTTCCTCTTCGTGTCGCCTACGCTGTTCTTCTTCGTCTTGTATACGTTTTTGCTCTTCTTCCTGCCTACGCTTCTCCTCTTCTTCCCGCTGACGCTGCGCTACCATTTCAGTCCGAAGCCGCTCCTCTTCTTCGCGTTGGCGTCGTTCCTCCTCCACCTTCCGCTGCTCCTCTTCTTCGTGTTGACGTCGTTCCTCCTCATGCTTCCGGCGCTCTTCTTCTCGCTGACGCCGTTTCTCTTCTTCCTGCTTAAGCCGCTCCTCCTCTTCGCGTTGGTGTCGTTCCTCCTCCACCTTCTTGCGCTCCTCTTCTTCGTGTTGACGTCGTTCCTCCTCATGCTTCCAGCGCTCTTCTTCTTCTCGCTGACGCCGTTCCTCTTCTTCCCGCTGAAACCGCTCCTCCTCTTCGTGTTGGCGTCGTTCCTCCTCCACCTTCCGCCGCTCTTCTTCCTTTTGACATCGTTCCTCCTCAACCTTCCGGCGCTCCCCTTCCTCCCGCTGACGTCGTTCATCTTCTTCCAGCTTCCGCTGTTCCTCTTCTTCGCGTTGTCTTTCCTGCTCTTCGTCCTGCTGCCGTCTCTCCTCCTGTTCAAATTGGCGTCGTTGCTCTTCCAGCTGACGCTGCTTTTCTTCATCATGGCGGTCTTCCTCTTTTTCACGGTCACGAACTGTTTCCTCAAGATAGATGGGCTTTTCGTCTGTACCTTGACACTGTTCATCGTCATGCTGCATATCTTTGCTCACATCCTTCTGGTGCTCCGTTTGGCCATGCTCGTTTTGTTCTTCGTGCCATTGTTTATCTTGCTCAAGCTTTTCTTCCTGGTACTGTTGATCATCGTTCTCTGACAGAACCGTTGCATAATATTCTTTGTCACTAGGCTCTTGCGTTTCAAGCGGCACTTGCTTAAATTCGTCTTCCGCTGAACACATATTCTTTTCGTCTTCGCTTCCAGTGCCAAAAGCCACACGGGGTTCACCAATATATTGGGTTTCACTACACGAAACGTGCCTCTCTAAGACTAAATCATTTCCGCTGTCGGCCACCACTGTTTCACGATTTTCGCCATGTATCGAAACTAAAGCCTGCCGTCGCTCAATCATTAAATCTATTTCATCGGGTGTTAAAACAATGCCGAGAGCGTTTACTAATTGCAGTTCGGTTGCTTCCATAAGGCTTGAATCGTCGAAGTTTAGAGCATCCTGTCTTAGTGCGATAGAATCTTCCCGATTTATCCTGAAACGAGTACTTGAAAAGCCAGAAAGGCTAGAAACATCTAATTTCTATGAAGGGTTCGTCAAATAGGATATAAAAGAACCGCGAGCCGTCGGATAGTGGCCACTAGAAATCTTTTAAAAACAAGAGAGAATCAAACAGAAATGTTTGTTACTATCAAGTTGTCAAAGAAATCAGATAGATAGCTACCATCTAGGCTACAGATTCTAACAGAGCTCAACTGAACTAAATTTTACTAAATCTATTTTGGTGAAAATAAAGTGTTCACTTGTCATGCTAAATATAAAGAAACCGTCCCGTAGCTGTCATTAGAAAAGTTTAAAAAACAATATATATTTTAGAGATAAATAAACGGAGAATCAAATACATTTGTTACTATCGGGTTATCAAAGAAATCAGATAGATAGTTAAGATATAGGCTAAAGATTCTAAAATATGTCAACTGAACTAAATTTACTAAATCTATTTTGATGAAAAAATAATAAAATCAACTTCATACTAAATACAACAAAAACAACAAAACATTTAAAACCTTAGACTGTAAGCTTTATTATATATAATACGATTTAATCAGAGCACCTAATTATAATTTGATCTCCAGGTCTCAAGGCTCCTATTTAAATTCGAGTGGAATGAGCGAGCGAAGCGAGCGAGTGAAACGAGAATTTTCAATTTTGGCTCTGTAGGGGGGTTGAGGATGTCCCTTCTGTGTGTGTCGCACCTGGAACTCGATAACGGTTGGGCGGATTTTGATGCATGATAGCTTATTCGAACCGCAATGGTCGATTTACGTATAGTGACGGAGCCCGATTTTTGAATTTCTTCCCGTGGGAAAAGTTATGGGGCAAGATGACGTCATTTTGGCCCATTTTTTGGGCACCTCTCCATTTTTTGCGACTTTTCTCAATAAGTTAAAGAAGTATCCGCAAACTAATATGCTTATTCCATGTAGCTTTACCAGGGCTTTCCAATGATATATAACAAGGTTAATAATTTTCAACTACTTCCCAATGTGGAGTCTATAAGCTTATAGTTGGCGCCAAATTTTATATTTGGTGAAAAGTCGTGGGAAATGCACCTAAATTTGTGCTTATTGTTAGTTTAGTGTCGGATATAAGGGTTTTCTGGGCTTGGCCAAGCTGATTGCGAGTGTCAAAAATATTGTGTGCCAAATATTTTTCACACTTCTGCTTCATACTTGGTATGAAAAATGAGATTTTTCTCAAGTGTCGGTTTGAATTCTTTAACGTTCTTTTCACGGTCAATTTAGGGTTTTATTGAATTATTAAATTGTTAGTTCATTGTTTTTGTACTCGTTGTATGATGTTTTGTGTACTGCATACGTTGGCTATCAAAAGAGGCGGGCGTAACTATGACTCATCACTCACGGTTTATATAATGCTGCACCTGCCCAAGGGCGTAGCCAGGGGGGGGTTGCGGGGGTCGCGACCCCCCCTTTTGGCTCAACCCCAAACAAAATTTTTTGAACAAAATTTTTTTGAAAATTTTCCTGTTGAAAATCATGTCGGAAATTGTCCTAAAACTATCCTCTCTCGCACTAGAAAACAATTATTTTCAACCGTATTTTTGACCAAATTTCACATTTTTGTATTAAAATTCGCTATTTTGCTAACAGTTACATTTTTTACTTGTTTATGGCGTACTTAATATACCAATTCTGGACCCCGCTTTCACATTTCTGAGCGCGACCCTCCCCCGGACCTCCCCCTTTTAGGTACCCACTGTAGGCCGCGACCCCCCCCCCTTTCAAAATTCCTGGCTACGCCCTTGCACCTGCCTACTGTGTGTAGGCTTTGTTTGTGTGTGCTTTCTACAACAAACTTCAGGGGATTGTTCTCACCACTCGAATTCTGGCTCGCAAGCGAGCTTCATTAGTTTTATAGTGCAGTGAATTCATCATAGGCACAACCGTGATGGACACCGATTGGGAGGAACTTGGTGATTACAAAGAGCTTTTGTCTGTAAGTTGATTTTCTACTCTAGAGTTTCTACTATCCACAGTCCCGGTTAGGGTTCCTAGGATCACCCATATCTATGCCCCTGAGTGAACTTAGATAAACTTGTTTTATTATCATAATATACCTTAGGCTATATTGATATTATAGTTTTAGATGAACATTTAAAATGATAGTATAGTTTAGATGAACACTGAGTGCGATTCATTTACGTCGTAAATTTTGTGCGGCGTACACACTTGTTGCATAAAAATTATTAAGACTTCCAGGACATGTTCCAGCTTCCAACTTAAATATTAGTGATCAAAATTTTGATCAAATTTTCATCAAAATTGGAATTGTTTTGAGTCGAAATCAAAATTGGTTTGAGTTTTGGTGAATTTGAACGTGTGAACGCTGTTCAAAATTTTGTGGCATATTGTTACGTTAACGAAACAAAGATGACATATACCTTGAAAAATTTCGAGTTCATGTGTTTGCTCAAACATTGCGAAATTTTTTTGGGAGAATCCCTATTTAGAGTATTTTAGCACTGCGAATTATGCTAAAATATCTCGATCATAACTGAGCTTGAGCAAAAAAATTTGAGCGTGTGAACACAGTTTAATATACTGTGCCCAAAGCTTTGCAATGTAACTGTACAGTCAGGAAAATATATTGCCAGAGCTCTATCGTATGTGACAAATCGTATATTATCAGTGTTTTCAGGACTATTCCATGTCTTTAAAGGCTTGGCCCTTTTGCTTTTAGTCTCGAACATCAACGAGACATTATCATCGTTTTTTTTAAATAAAAAGTAGATACCGGAAGAAACACCGTGTAGAAATAAGACAAACATAGGCGAAACCTGGGGAGACTAAGTCAAACACTTCTGATATGATGAGCAATTTTTCGTTATGTTTGATTCGCTGTTTATAATAGATTGTATTTTTTTCAATTTTTTAAATGATACGATGCTGAATGCATACAAAAACCGAATGTGTGTTATATCATTTTTTAAACACCGAGTAGAAATAAGGCCAGCATAGGTTAACCCTGGGACTAAGTTAAGAACATCTCATATGATGAGCAATTTTTCGTTATGTTTGAAAAACCGGTCGAACCGCACTGGACCGCAGATACCGCGTACCGGACCGCTGAGGTTGCGGATCGGACCGGTCCAGCAAGGCCGGACCGCCGGTCCGGTCCAGTTCGGATCGGGCCGCTCGTGCTTAGCTCGACCGCACACTAAGTCGATATTTTGCATTAAACTCTCGTGTCACCGTCAAAAATATGTTAACGCTTTACTTATGATGATTCATCATACATTATTTTTACTTTTTTGTTTTTTGCTTTTACTTTTTCTGTTTCAACTTCATTGTGTTGTTATGCTTTTTTATTTTTACATTGGCGGAGATGGTGGCACTTTTTGTTTTGTGCAAATTATGTGTATTCCGAAATTTGAAAAAGACACACCAGGCGAATCGCTTTTAATTTTTGAATAACAACCTAACGTATCTTCACGTAAATTCCATTCCAGGCCTTTGCCATGGTCCCTAACGGGGATATTTTGCATAGCTTCCAACTCATTTGAGAACTACTCGCGAAAATTCGTTAAAGCAGCTTGGAATAAATCCTTTGCCTCAGGTTTAAAATCATTGATATTTTTACTAGTTTCAATGCTAGTTATAATATTGTTTTCATAATTCTTCTATATCGTATCTGCAACAGGTGTCCCAAGCTTGGACAAGTGGTGTTCAATGCTACAAACCCACATATTGGGACATGGCCTGTATTGACGGTAATATAGGATCTCTTACCCAAACGAAACGGATAACACCATGATGTAATGGTTTAATGCAAACCTGTAAAAACGCTTTCTAGATATAGCTTACTACAACAATGCTATATTGATGAAAGTGCATCAGTATTGCACATAAGTCTCCAAATAGCTCCGCACCATAATATATGCAGTTATTAAAAATTGTTTCCGATTTACTCCATTTTGAGGATGCATTGTAGACAACGCGCGACTGTGGAATTAATCTGCTTAAGCTATTTTATTGTACAATGCCATCATAGGTTTTTCACGTCTAAAAATGAACATTATCCGATTTTAGGCAAATCTGTATGTTTTAATGTAATAAAACAGCATAAAGTTCGTTCACAATGTCGCACGAAACTGTACAAGATGAAACTGAAAGTGTTGATAAATCAGCATGTGATTCTAATCGTAAATAATATTTCTAGTGTACAGGTAGTTTACTGCGCCAATAACTGAAGAGCCGAAGTTTAAATGTCTAATGCGGCGTTCACGTTATAATGTCCCCGCTGTTTGGAACTTTTGACCCCTTGTAGTCGCGATCCTACCGTATAGACAGTCAGGGTGACACCCATACTGTAAATCAAATGCCGAGGGTGTACGACACACCCTTAACTACTAAATTTTTTCTAGACAGTGTCGTACACACCCTTAGCTACCAATTTGGCGCGAATTAACTATAACAGACACCGTCTGTAGCGAATGCGGTTTATTAGTCAACTGTCCTGTGGAGTTTTTCCTAAATTCTCGATATTTGTATCTAGCTCATATGAACATTGCTCAAATAATTCCGAACAGTGTCAATAAAACTGCCAGAAGACACGGTGTGCCTGACACTGTCGGCAAGTGGTAATACGCGTAACTAGCTACCGTTGAAAAAATTTATTAAAAACATGGGGGTGTCTAAGACACCCTGTTGTCAACAGTGTGTCTGACACTGTGTGGGGTACATAGGTTCCAAACGTTGGGGACATTATAACGTGAACGCCGCATAATGCGGCGTTCAAGTTATAATGTCCCCGCTGTTTGGAACTTTTGTCCCCCTGTAGTCGCGACCATGCCGTATAGACAGTCAGGGTGACACCCATACTGTAAATCAATTGCCGAGGGTGTATGACGCACCTCTAGCTACTACATTTTGTCTACAGTGTCGTACACACCCTTAGCTACCAATTTGGCGCGAATTAACTGTAACGGACACCGTCTGTAGCTAATGCGGTTTATTAGTCAACTGTGCTGTGTAGTTTTTTAATTCTCGATATTTGTATCTAGGCCATATGAACGTTGATGAAATAATGCCGCACACTGTCAATAAAACTGCAAGAAGACATGGTGTGCTTGACACTGTCGAGAAGTGGCAATACCCCTAGCTAGCTACCTTTGAAAAAATTTATAAAAAACATGGGGGTGTCTAAGACACCCTGTTGTCGACAGTGTGCCTGACACTGTGTGGTGTACATAGGTTCCAAACGTTAAGGACGTTATAACGTGAACGCCACATAAAGTGCAAAAAACAGTTGTCTATATAACTTAATTACTTTTAAATTACTATAATGGTCTGCCCCATCAGTAGCGTTATGCTAGGGTAGACTTTATACTCAATTTGTGATACTACTTTAACAAACCGAGGCCGACTCATGTTTCTTTTTGGTAATATGCAAACATTTTATGTTCTGCTGATTTTGGAAAAAAGCAATCTTAAAGTTTTATACTCAGTGCTGTACCGGACCGGAGCGGGGCGGTCCGGGGTCGGACCGGACCGGATCGGAACGGACTGAACCACTGTTGAAGCACTCTCAATAAAACTGCAAGAAGACATGGTGTGCTTGACGCTGTCGAGATGTGGCAATACCCCTAGCTCTAGCTATCTTTGAAAAAAATTATTAAAACCATTGCGGTGTCCAAGACACCCTGTTGGCTACAGTGTGCCTGACACTGTGTGGTGTACATAGGTTCCAAACATCGGAGACATTATAACGTGAACGCCGCATAAAGTGCAAAAAACAGTTGTCTATATAACTTAATTACTTTTAAATTACTATAATGGTCTGCCCCATCAGTAGCGTTATGCTAGGGTAGACTTTATACTCAATTTGTGATACTACTTTAACAAACCGAGGCCGACTCATGTTTCTTTTTGGTAATATGCAAACATTTTATGTTCTGCTGATTTTGGAAAAAAGCAATCTTAAAGTTTTATACTCAGTGCTGTACCGGACCGGAGCGGGGCGGTCCGGGGTCGGACCGGACCGGATCGGAACGGACTGAACCACTGTTGAAGCCGGATCGGACCGGTAACAGTTACCGCATCGATTCGGTTCGTTCCGCATCACTAATATCGAGGTATCGTTTGTATGACTGTGTAGATTGATATACCCTGGCGAGCTGAACCAAACTCCCAAAAGTAATTATTTTAAAATCTGCTATATAAAAATTCATTTATTGTTGATTTTATACCTTAAATTACGAATTTTTTTAGAAAGGAAAACTAAATAATTCGAGCATAGGTTAAAGAAATTATATATAGTATATATTTGCAGCTAATTTAAAAATATTATTTTACAAAATTGACATGCAGGAATATTAAACAAAAAAAAACAGAAAGTGAGATTAAATATTTTATCCGTTACCTTACATTGGACATTTAAAACGCTATTTTAATAGAGATTTTCAAAGAATGCCAATGCTAAATTCAATTGGGACTGCCTTTAATAGAGGATTCGTTAGTAAAATATTACCCCCCCCCCCCCACTGTTGAAATTTCCAAGAAGTAGCTCAATTTATTGCAATATTAATTTGTAACACTGTCAACTAGCTACGATTTAGCATCCCATAAGCTCATATGATGCTTGGCTACGCCACGTTTACAACTGCACTGTAAAGCAACGTTTAAAACTAATGACCCATTATCCAAGCAATATTTTACACCCAACAAGTTTTTTTTTAGTTTAATTGTGATATAAATATTAAGACCTAAAAAGCTTTGAATTTTCACGCTAATCATAATATAGCAAAACGCGGATCCGCTGTTGTTACCTTAGCTTATGAACATCTTCATCAGAGCATCCCTGAATCGCAACCTCGAACGCTGTGTCGGACATCATCGCCAAATCCAGCGGTGAATAATCTGTGGGCTCAACCTTTAGCCTGAATAAAAGATAATTTTAATTTCACTAAATCAATCAATATAGGCATAACATCAAGAAAGGACAGACAGATATATTCGGCATAAACAACTAAATTCCCAGCAACAGCCCACTGTCCAGCAACTTCCGTCTCAGCCAGCCAAAAATTAGCATTCGTGATCGATTTACAGCTAGATTCAAGTGAATCTAGCGACCATAAAGCACTAAATTTCCAGAAACAGCCCACTGTCCAGCGACTTGCGTCTCAGCCAGAGAAAAATTAGCATTCGTGATCGATTTACAGCTATATTCAAGAGCATCTAGCGACCATAAACCATTAAACTCCCAGAAACAGCCCTCTGTCCAGCGACTTCCGTCTCAGCCAGCGAAAAATTAGCATTCGTGATCGATTTACAGCTAGATTCAAGTGAATCTAGCGACCATAAACCATTAAACTCCCAGAAACAGCCCCCTGTCCAGCGACTTCCGTCTCAGCCAGCGAAAAATTAGCATTCGTGATCGATTTACAGCTAGATTCAAGTGAATCTAGCGACCATAAACCAGTAAATTCCAAGAAACAGCCCACTCTACAGCGATTTCCGTCTCAGCCAGCGAAAAATTAGCATTGCTGATCAAGTTACAGCTATATTCAAGAGAATCTAGCGACCATAAAGCACTAAATTTCCAGAAACAGCCCACTGTCCAGCGACTTCCGTCTCAGCCAGCGAAAAATTAGCATTCGTGATCGATTTACAGCTATATTCAAGAGCATCTAGCGACCATAAACCACTAAATTCCCAGAAACAGCCCTCTGTCCAGCGACTTCCGTCTTAGCCATCGAAAAATTAGCAGTCCGATTAGTGATCTAATTAGCGAAAAATTAGATTCACGAGAACCTGACGAACATAAAGAAATTCATTTTGGCTTGAGCGGTTATTAGTCACTAGAATTGGTCCTAAAAAGCAAAAAATCAAAAAAGATGCTTTCAAATTTTGATAACAATTTGAGCTCAAAGTTCGAGCGTGTAAATAAATAATGTTGCTTATAGGTATCGAAGTACTTTTATACGCAAAACATGTTTCTTGTTCATTTTTAAAAAGAACTCATAATAGTTAAGTCAGAAAGCATAGATTACGTCAACTACTAATTCACCCGTTGTTCCTGCGTTTTCTTTACATTAGTACGTATACGAAATTGGTCAAAATGAAAGCTCAACTACTGTGGCTAAAAGCATATGATACTCTCCTGTTAATGGGTTTGTCAAATCACGAGTATTCTTTCAAAATGCACCTGTCACCACAACTATTTTATAATTACTTGACTTAGCGAAACATAAATTTAATAATTTAAATTCAAATAAAATTTAATATTGCATAGTTTAAATTGTTCAAGATATCCCGTACGTCAGCGTTTTGAATTCAGGACTGTGTTCGGTCCTACCAGAAATGAAGCAGAAACGAATCGAAAAAATAATCTATATTACCAAAGCTTTCTCAAAATGCTTCCAAGCACATTTAAGATCTGTGACATGTCAAAATTGACACTTAATGCAGTTTATAAACTGTATAAATGAGGCCGCTCTAAAATGTCTAATAAGACATGTCAAAATTGACATTTAATGCAGTTTAAAAACTGTATAAAGGAGGCCGCTCTAAAATGTCTAATAAGGCATGTCAAAATTGACATTTAATGCAGTTTAAAAACTGTACAAAAGAAGGCCGTTCAAAAATGTCTAATAAGACATGTCAAAATTGACATTTAATGCAGTTTAAAAACTGTATAAATGAGGCCGCTCTAAAATGTCTAATAAGACATGTCAAAATTGACATTTAATGCAGTTTAAAAACTGTATAAAGGAGGCCGCTCCAAAATGTCTAATAATATACATATTTTTAAGAGATGATATTGTATAATAGCGAGTCTATCAAATGTTACGTGCCCAAGTATAATGCATGCCATGCCGTTCTCTGTATACTAAGCCTAAGTCTTAGTCTTAGCCTAAGCTAAGGTCCCTATATGAGCCATGTACTAAGCCTAAGCCTTAGTCGAGCGGCTGCCGCCACCTGAACCCCCACTTAAAGCTGTTCTTTTCTCTAACGATATAACAGTCCGGCTTCTAAAGTTGACATGGGTCGCAAGTCTAATATAGCTAATTTTATTCGAAACTTTCTATCGCATCTATATATACTTCGTGGCCGACCACATTTCCCTCCAATTTCTCATGAAACAAATGTTTTTTTAAACAAATGAAATTGTAAAATTTTAAACACAGAAAAATTTATTCTACAACAAATGCCCGCAACATGCGCCAAAAATATATTTTTAGGAATTTCAAACCGGTAAAATTATGAATGTACTGTCCTAAAACATGAGTTGAGCTCATATATGGCTTTCCCTGTGATATTATAAAATCACAAAATGCATATGTTTTACTATATATGAGAAAGTGGCAACTTACTGTTCTTCGTCTATTGGTTTCTTCTCACGTTTCCTCGTCACAAGACTAGCCTTCGCATCATTACCATCTTGGTCCTCAACTTGAGGTACGTTGGTCGGTGGTGGCTTTTTGATAATTCGACGCTTTTGTTCTTTGCCTTCGACCAATATTTCTGCACAAACCAGAAGCGAGCGTTCATCCGGAAGACTGTAAAAAAATAAGAAATTGTAAATCAAAATTATTGATTCCACAGCTAATGAATTTTGCTAAATTTTTAGACAATGAATAAATGATTTGCTGTTAAGTCGTTCATATGAGACGACGTGAGCCAAAATACTTGCTTGCACCATAAGAAGCGTAAAACTTCTTTATCATTATAAAAAGATTTAGCTAATAGACCATACATGCTCAAGGTCCAAAGTACCTTTGAGGAAGGGTTATAGTGGGTAGTCAAGAGGGGTGTGAGACTCAAAATTGTTTTTCATTTTTCACAATTTTCCATATTTTTAATTTTCCTAATGCCCGCGCCCTTTTTTATGAATTTTCCCTCAATTTATGCCAAATTTTAAGAATTTTTGCCTATTCCCACAACGATATTTGCTTTAATGTTTCTATCTCCCTTGGCTTGGGGGAGAGAGAGCGGAGTTGAATGGGATCAGGGTTCCTAACGAGTGGTGGGGGGTAGGCAGGTCCCCGAGGAGAGAGACTGGATGGGGTCTGAGCCTCAGGGCATGTATGCTTATAGAAGACGACAAAAACGCGAAAGCTTTAACGTAAGGGCGTTCATACGTACCAAGTTTTAACTCAGAATTTGAGCTCAAAATTTGATCAGGTTTGAGAGGTTTCGTGCAGTAATTATGGGCCCGATATATTGAAGCGCTTTTTAAAATACATGAATTATATTTTTAATAACCTTTTCATACAATTTTACGTATAAATATATACATGTGCGAGTTTTATCAAACGGTTTTTAACCATAACTTCGAGGCGACGCCATATTAGATTCCCTGTGACAATGACGTGATACAAAATCCATTGATATGTCATATAATAATAAAATAATATGTAATGTTGTATGACAATAATCCTGACAACTGCTGTTTGACTCTGTTTTTCAAATCAGAGTACATTAACATCATCAATCACATAAAGTTTTCTGCTAACGCAAAATTTTCATGAGATACATCTATTACGTGATAAAAGATATAAAAATGGCGTATTTTCGGCAATTTAGTGAACTAAGGCCCAATAATATTTTATGCATTGGAGATGTTCAAGAATTATTCATAACATGGTATTATGTAACTGTTATATATAACTATTTAAATATACAGCTAAGCAGGATCGCAGCACGATATTCGAAAGTGGGGGCCACTTAAAATGAAAAATCCTATTTCTGCCCATTTTTGTAGAAACGTTGGAAGGGGGCGCTATTTTATTGCTGCGCCCCTGCAGCTAAGATAGTTTCAGTACATATTCAATATTATAATGTATATAGCAACTATACACAGTTCCGCAGCAGGAA
Organism: Trileptium ribeirensis; assembly: GCA_030248225.1. NCBI lineage: Eukaryota > Metazoa > Nematoda > Enoplea > Enoplida > Thoracostomopsidae > Trileptium > Trileptium ribeirensis. The sequence goes on from JASANE010018011.1 coordinate 22,307, forward strand.
CACAAAATTGGTGTGGACGTTCTCAAAGAAGTGTCCACGGAAGATTCTGCGGAAAATTGCCTTTCGAAAAACAAGAGGGGTGCTAGACTTCACGCATTCTCCTCAATAGAGACATTCATTACGCTACTAAATATATATAAATTAAAAAAAAATAGTGAAGAATCTGAGAACAAGAAAACGAAACACTTACGGAACGCTTTCTTCCATATCGGCAAGTGCATTTTGACGCTTCAATCTATGACAGTTGATTTAAAATACATGCAATTAAAAATAAATTATGTTAACCAATTTCGAAAACCATATTTCATTCAAAAATTTATGATTTGTATTACAAAATAAACCCAAAATATGAACGCGCATGTATATATATTCTTAAAATAAAATGTTATATGTAATTGTTGTACGAGTGAAGACAATTGCTGGGAATTATATCAACTGACGGTCAAATGTTCGAACTAAGACTTTATGTTAAAACGAGCATGCTTCAAATTGTAGAATAAGTAAAAAAATTGTATAAAATACGTTTGTCAACTCACTCGGCGAGAGTATTGCTGATTTTAGGCTTAATTACCGTTCCGAGTTTTCCCGAATGGAGCTCCAATCTTAAGCCCACCTAAAGGTCCCACAAGGGTAGTGATACAAAAATTAGGGAAAAGCAAACGGTAAGGACCAATTTTCGTACATATCAAAGCTATATAAGCCACTATTGCCTACCACTCCAATGATCAAAAAATAGCAACTTTTGAAATATATAAATCGCAACTTCCAAAAAAATTACTAATTTCAAGAATAAGTTTTCACGTTCTAGACTCCTTTCGCTTATAGATTTCACTCCTCGCAAAGTGCAATTGCTTTCATTACTTTCATTTGGCAACCCAGAAAGACTATCGACTAATTATATCTATTGAAAAAACTCAAAAATTTGACTGTTACCAAAATTTAGCATCATCTTAGCCTGAGTCAAAGCCTCACATGAGCCACTGAGAACCTAATATAGGTTTAAAATTGTTTAATATGTTTAACGAGATACCTAACCATATCAGGCGAACGTTCACTTCCAACAAGCAAGAAACACCGCTTAATCAAAATTTTGAAAATTTCACTATTACAAATATACATACCTTTTCGAAATTTTGGTCGTAGCTTAATTAAAAACGGGGGCTGTGACAGAAAATTTTTGTACAGTAAAGATATTGCTACAGATTACAAAATTCAGGAGGGTAGTCTCTATTTTGTTCCGATGATTATAACAAGACGGCAAACACAAAAGTATTTATGAGGATTCTATTACGCATAGAATAAAAAAAATTGCTAACATCGATCAATGTGACACAGACTGACAACAAGAACAGGGTTTTTCACAGTTGATCGCGATTTGAAGAAACTCCGCTGTCTCAATTTATTTTGAACAAATTAACGAAAATCTATTCCTTAAATTATGATATATTTAATCGTATTTTCTTTAATCAGCTATGTTATATAACTAATAATATTTTTTAGAAAATCATTACAATACGAAACATTTATAGCTTACACTATATAGTACCTGCACCACATTGATACTACTATGGCCTTAGAGTGACGAACGACCACGGGATAACAGAATTTATATATTTGAAGAAATAACATTGTTACCTGAACAATATGATAAACTTGTTAGCAAGGTCGCCAAAATAGTTCTGGGCACAGTAAAAGGATATTGTCAATAATTATCATACCCTGTGGGGATACTGCTTGATGCAGCCATTAGAAGGTGTGGACTGTATGCATATATATATATATATATATATATATATATATTTATATATATCCTATTTATATTGCTATATAATATATAATAGTCACATAACCATATATATGCCTATTTGTATTGATATATAAGTATATATTACCTATAAAAAACTTATATATTGGGTATATAATATGGTATATAGACTATATGTTATACAGTAAACGCAGTAGAGTGAGCTTATAGTGAAATCACTTGGAAGGAATGAGAACACAATGACTATAAAAACATTTTGATGTTGTCCAGCTATGTTTATTTTTAAGGATATATGATTTGGTCGGGTCAAACTGAATTTTTAGTATAAAATCGTTTACACTGACTAAAAGCACACTCCACTGTATTATCGCAAGTATTAGAAAAGTCAATAAAGCGTGCAACAAACAAACAAACATTGCACTGAAAAAAAATTATATTGAACTAAAAGCATATTTTCATGCAGAAAAATAGTTTATGGGTATTACAACAACAAACTGAGATATTGCAGTAAATTATTGTTAATTGAACACAGAAAAGCTAATGCCAAATTGCAGCTACAATGCTTGGGTAAACCCAGCTGACTGCCAATACAAAATCGAAACACCACCACAGCTATTAACATAAAAAACACATCTTCTAACTGAAACTGAACCCAGAAAAGCTAATTCCAAATTGCAGCTACAATACTTGGGTAAAGCCAGTTGGCTGCCAATACAAAATCGAAACACCACCACAGCTATTAACATACAAACACATCTTCTAACCGAAATTGAATCCAGAAAAGCTAATGCCAAATTGCAGCTACAATACTTGGGTAAAGCCAGTTAACTGCCAATACAAAATCGAAACACCACCACAGCAATACATACAAAAACATCTTCTAACCTAAACTGAACCCAGCAAAGCTAATTCCAAATTGCAGCTACAATACTTGGGTAAAGCCAGTTGACTGCCAATATAAAATCGAAACATGACTCACAGCTATTAACATACAAACATATCTTCTAACCATATGTCAGTTGCATTTAATTTAAGTCTTAGTTTCTGCAGTTGGACCTTATTCTTCAAACTGTTCTTCCTTCTAGATCATTACGTGGCCAGTGTGCATCAGCCTACTATAACCATATGTCAGTTGCATTTAATTAAAGTCTTAGTTTCTGCAGTTGGACCTTATTCTTCAAACTGTTCTTCCTTCTAGATCATTACGTGTCCAGTGTGCATCGGCCTACTATAACCAGTTTGACTCGAACGATTTACATTTGGATGACATTCCCGAACAACCGTCTGAGGGTGCCATGAAACCGGTGTCGCCCTATCAAAACGATAACTTGCCCCCGCCAATGTCTAAGGACTGTGCCCAAAACTCATTTTGGTCAGAAGATGTGTTAGCGCTGTCATTGTATGTTAATAGCTGTGGTGGTGTTTCGCTTTTGTATTGGCAGTCAACTGGGTTTATCCAAGTATTGTAGCTGCAATTTGGCATTAGCTTTTCTGGATTCAATTTCGGTTAGAAGATATGTTTGTATGTTAATAGCTGTGGTGATGTTTCGATTTTATATTGGCAGTCAACTGGCTTTACCCAAGTATTGTAGCTGCAATTTGGAATTAGCTTTTCTGGGTTCAGTTTCGGTTAGAAGATGTGTTTGTATGTTAATAGCTGTGGTGGTGTTTCGATTTTGTATTGGCAGTTAACTGGCTTTACCCAAGTATTGTAGCTGCAATTTGGCATTAGCTTTTCTGGATTCAATTTCGGTTAGAAGATGTGTTTGTATGTTAATAGCTGTGGTGGTGTTTCGATTTTGTATTGGCAGCCAACTGGCTTTACCCAAGTATTGTAGCTGCAATTTGGAATTAGCTTTTCTGGGTTCAGTTTCAGTTAGAAGATGTGTTTTTTATGTTAATAGCTGTGGTGGTGTTTCGATTTTGTATTGGCAGTCAGCTGGGTTTACCCAAGCATTGTAGCTGCAATTTGGCATTAGCTTTTCTGTGTTCAATTAACAATAATTTACTGCAATATCTCAGTTTGTTGTTGTAATACCCATAAACTATTTTTCTGCATGAAAATATGCTTTTAGTTCAATATAATTTTTTTTCAGTGCAATGTTTGTTTGTTTGTTGCACGCTTTATTGACTTTTCTAATTCTTGCGATAATACAGTGGAGTGTGCTTTTAGTCAGTGTAAACGATTTTATACTAAAAATTCATTTTTACCCGACAAATTCATATATCCTAAAAAATAAAAATTGGTGGACAACATCAAAATGTTTTTATATTCATTGTGTTCTCATTCATTCCAAGTGATTTCACTATAAGCTCACTCTACTGCGTTTACTGTATAACATATAGTCTATATACCATATTATATACCCAATATATAAGTTTTTTATAGGTAATATATACTTATATATCAATACAAATAGGCATATATATGGTTATGTGACTATTATATATTATATAGCAATATAAATAGGATATATATAAATATATATATATATATATATATATATATATATATATGCATACAGTCCACACCTTCTAATGGCTGCATCAAGCAGTATCCCCACAGGGTATGATAATTATTGACAATATCCTTTTACTGTGCCCAGAACTATTTTGGCGACCTTGCTAACAAGTTTATCATATTGTTCAGGTAACAATGTTATTTCTTCAAATATATAAATTCTGTTATTTGTGGTCGTTCGTCACTCTAAGGCCATAGTAGTATCAATGTGGTGCAGGTACTATATAGTGTAAGCTATAAATGTTTCGTATTGTAATGATTTTCTAAAAAATATTATTAGTTATATAACATAGCTGATTAAAGAAAATACGATTAAATATATCATAATTTAAGGAATAGATTTTCGTTAATTTGTTCAAAATAAATTGAGACAGCGGAGTTTCTTCAAATCGCGATCAACTGTGAAAAACCCTGTTCTTGTTGTCAGTCTGTGTCACATTGATCGATGTTAGCAATTTTTTTTTATTCTATGCGTAATGAATCCTCATAAATACTTTTGTGTTTGCCGTCTTGTTATAATCATCGGAACAAAATAGAGACTACCCTCCTGAATTTTGTAATCTGTAGCAATATCTTTACTGTACAAAAACTTTCTGTCACAGCCCCCGTTTTTAATTAAGCTACGACCAAAATTTCGAAAAGGTATGTATATTTGAAATAGTGAAATTTTCAAAATTTTCCGATTAGTGGTGTTCCTGGCTTGTTGGAAGTGAACGTTCGCCTGACATATGGTTATAGTAGGCTGATGCACACTGGCCACGTAATGATCTAGAAGGAAGAACAGTTTGAAGAATAAGGTCCAACTGCAGAAACTAAGACTTAAATTAAATGCAACTGACATATGGTTATAGTAGGCTGATGTACACTGGCCACGTAATGATCTAGAAGGAAGAACAGTTTGAAGAATAAGGTCCAACTGCAGAAACTAAGACTTAAATTAAATGCAACTGACATATGGTTATAGTAGGCTGATGTACACTGGCCACGTAATGATCTAGAAGGAAGAACAGTTTGAAGAATAAGGTCCAACTGCAGAAACTAAGACTTAAATTAAATGCAACTGACATATGGTTATAGTAGGCTGATGTACACTGGCCACGTAATGATCTAGAAGGAAGAACAGTTTGAAGAATAAGGTCCAACTGCAGAAACTAAGACTTTAATTAAATGCAACTGACATATGGTTATAGTAGGCTGATGCACACTGGCCACGTAATGATCTAGAAGGAAGAACAGTTTGAAGAATAAGGTCCAACTGCAGAAACTAAGACTTAAATTAAATGCAACTGACATATGGTTATAGTAGGCTGATGTACACTGGCCACGTAATGATCTAGAAGGAAGAACAGTTTGAAGAATAAGGTCCAACTGCAGAAACTAAGACTTTAATTAAATGCAACTGACATATGGTTATAGTAGGCTGATGCACACTGGCCACGTAATGATCTAGAAGGAAGAACAGTTTGAATAATAAGGTCCAACTGCAGAAACTAAGATTTTAATAAAATGCAATTGAAACATGGTTAGTGTATTTTTAAAATATCATTTTTTATTAACTTAATTTTTTTAATCTTTTACACGCGAATTGATCTGCCTATCGCGCAATATTTCACAAACTCGAACAGGCGTCAAGAATAGAACACGGATTGAGTAATTACAAACGCATTGCCCGAACTACTGTGTTATTTAGAAGCTGTTGCTCGATTCATTAAGGAACTTTACAAAATGAACGCTAAACAACACAATTTTAAACATAACACGACGAATTTAGTGAGCACACCGCTTTCTAATTCACCATGATGCAATCTTATATATGAACGAGCGTGAAAATCTTAAGCGTCTGTATACAATTTACAGGTTCATTTCGACATTTCCTGTCTATTCCAGATTTGATTTATTGAAACTTGTCGCTAATTTTGATTCTGAGATACTGCTTTCTCAGCAACATATCGCAAAATCGCAGCAAAATACTGATAGAATTTAGAACTAATGAAAAACAATTATTATATGTTTCAGCAAGATGAACACAAATATTTAGGAAAGAAATCTATCTTATTTTATGTGGCATTTAGGCAGTTAAAGTTTAAAAAAATTTTATCTAATCTCATCAAATGCTGTCCATCTTTTACAAAATCAGTCAGACAACTTTTTGAAAGCATATTAAGCTGAATTTGAGCAAATAAGCAAATATTAAAATAAAACAATCTGGGCGAAAAAATACTTATTATAAAAACAACACAGGTTCATATATTTTTTATCCCAAGGCCCATCTTAGGAATAATCACAAGTATCCGTCTCAGCTTTAGTTAAAATAAGACGCAATGACTTCCCAATCTCCGCCGGTATGAGAACAAAACATATACCTACTCCATTGTCAAATACTCATTGTCGTTAAGACATCCACGAAATTCTTCCAAATCTTCATCACTCATTCGAGCAAGTTCTTTGGGCGAAGCCTTCAGAAGCCGTGTACGTTTCGAATGAAGGCGACTTCGCTTTTGACGGAGCCAGTTAGCATCTGCATCGCCTAGATATTTTGCGCTTAGCTCAGCAAAATTTCGCTCTGACAAACATATAAGTTCGTATTCCATCAAATTCAATAGTCGTCGTTTACCTTTCATACACGCATCACGGAGCTTTCTGGAAATATGATCAATAAGTTAACTGGATCATCACAAGGTGAGAAACGGGTGGTGAGACTATAAAGGAATAATTTGTTTTAGTATTCGAACTCTGGTTTTTAAATAGGGCGAAAATTTTTAAAAAATGTTTTTAAAGATTGAAAATATATATTTTGTTTAATAAGAAAATCTGACTGTGGTTAAAACACTGACCCTGCTACAAAACTCAAAGAACAGTTTTGCGGTTGAAAGATGATTCGAGAGCCGAAAAATGAGCAATATACAGGTGAAAATTTAAAAAAAATAATTTACTACAGAAATTCTGACTGTTGTTAAAAGACTGGCTCTGCTTCAAAACCCACAGAACAATTTTTGGGCTAAAAGATGATTCAAGGACCCGACGAAACGAGAAATATATACTTGAAAATTTAGTGAACCATTTCGCATCATCGTAAAAGGGCGTGTTATGGCATCAAGTCTGTGAAGTTAGCATGTGGTCAAACTTCTAATTGTAACTACCTAGTATTAACAGGTCAGAAGCTATTATATTCGGTATAGGTTAGTATTTCCAGAGCAGTGTTAAGTGTTATAGCAAGTTTCATGCATGCACAAAGTTAGTGAATTAAAATAAGATGTATTACTGAGAAACCAGCCAGTTTTGGACAGTTTTAGATTAAGTACATATTCCAGTATCTTAGCTAAGATTACATACAAGTGATAATTAGGCATTACATAAGTGTTGTGGATAGCTGTCGTGTATTTATCTTCCCCATATATAAATTCCTGCATCAGAATTCGCACATGCTCTCATCTCAAAATTGTTTCTTTCGACTGAACCAGATATATTCTAGGTTTTAGGCACGTGATAATTAGGCATTACATAAGTGTTGTGGATAGCTGTCGTGTATTTATCTTCCCGATATATCAATTCCTGCATCAGAATTCGCACATGCTCTCATCTCAAAATTGTTTCTTTCGACTGAACCAGATATATTCTAGGTTTTAGGTACGTGATAATTAGGCATTACATAAGTGTTGTGGATAGCTGTCGTGTATTTATCTTCCCGATATATCAATTCCTGCATCAGAATTCGCACATGCACTCATCTCAAAATTGTTTCTTTCGACTGAACCAGATATATTCTAGGTTTTAGGCACGTGATAATTAGGCATTACATAAGTGTTGTGGATAGCTGTCGTGTATTTATCTTCCCGATATATCAATTCCTGCATCAGAATTCGCACATGCTCTCATCTCAAAATTGTTTCTTTCGACTGAACCAGATATATTCTAGGTTTTAGGCACGTAATAATTAGGCATTACATAAGTGTTGTGGATAGCTGTCGTGTATTTATCTTCCCGATATATCAATTCCTGCATCAGAATTCGCACATGCTCTGATCTCAAAATTGTTTCTTTCGACTGAACCAGATATATTCTAGGTTTTAGGCACGTGATAATTAGGCATTACATAAGTGTTGTGGATAGCTGTCGTGTATTTATCTTCCCGATATATCAATTCCTGCATCAGAATTCGCACATGCTCTCATCTCAAAATTGTTTCTTTCGACTGAACCAGATATATTCTAGGTTTTAGGCACGTGATAATTAGGCATTACATAAGTGTTGTGGATAGCTGTCGTGTATTTATCTTACCGATATATCAATTCCTGCATCAGAATTCGCACATGCTCTCATCTCAAAATTGTTTCTTTCGACTGAACCAGATATATTCTAGGTTTTAGGCACGAAATGATTAGTGAGACACAATTAGTGCAGAGGTTCAATAGCGCTGGTAACACAATTCGTTAAAATTTTATAAAATGTGCAATCATTTCTATAGCGAAAATCCAAGCTTTTGTTTCAATCTAAAACACTGATAATGAACCAAAAAGACATCTCTGAAAACTAATTATTTAGCAAAAGATAGGCTGGATGATTACTTGTTACTGTTACAAAATGGTAAATGTCATCTAAATTAGATAATGAAAACAAACCAGAAAAAATATAACACATTTTATGTCCCTAACTTTTACTTATTTTCATCTAAAATATTATATTGTTTCTGGTTCTGGTTTCTGGTATACGTTACTGTGCTAAATGATTAAAACTATTCTAAATTTACATCAACGGTTTGTTCATATTCTAAAATGTTTGTCCACCGTGATAAACTGTCAAATTTTGGTTATGATATTATTTATCAATTATATTTTAAAATAGAAGGAAATAGCTAAGAATACGTAACTACAATATGAAATAAAAATTCTAAAAGAAATATGAAAACTGTCAAAAATATTGTTTAATTGTTTAACACGCTAAGATTCGTTTAGGAATGTCGAACGCAATAGCCAAAGTTGGTTATATTTCTGAAATAATTATAATAATCATTCACCAAATACAGCAAAAAGGTTAAAAAAACTTAAATTATAACAGGGATAATAATCTAAAATTATATAGACGAAGAAAATGTTGCAAAAATATTGTCTTAATTGTCAAACTTTAATAATTAAAAATTTAAAACTAAGAAATTTTTAAGTAATTCGACATTTTAGCAAAACCAACAATGTTATTTAAAATCTTAAGACATTGACGCATCTATAAAACTAAATTGAACCCAAAAACTGCTAACAAGTATCGTTTTCATAAGCGGATGTAATTTATTAATTAATAGTAGTTATATACATTAAATTGACATTGTCTCAAAACGCTTGAGCCATAAATATTTAGCTGTAATCTGGGACTAACCCTCCTGTGAATACCCATTATGTTTTGTCTAACTACCCAGCTAAACCTCACCAACAACGAATATACCTGAGGGCTTCATATTTCTCCGGGCACACCTTTTGGAACGCGTCTTTGGCTTGCTCAAAATCATGATCGCTCATTGTTGCCAACTCTCGATCGGATGCATTCAAAATTTTGTCGCGCAACTCTTGGCGATCGATTTCGATCATTCGTCGTAGTTGCGTTTCAAGTTCATCAACTTCGTCTCGAGTCAAGTAGGCATAGTGTCGTCGGCGTTCAACATCGTCGATGCGGCTAAGTGAGCGTGCGTCGAGCGCGAGCGCAGCTGTGCGACGTTCTGTTGCAACAGAGCGGAGCTTCCTGTATTAAACTCCAGTTCGTCGTAATTTTGTAAACCACGCGGTCGTGAGTTTTTTCCAGGTTTCCAATACAGAATGCAATTTCTTTGCACACAAAATTTGAACTAAACACGCATGTATGTTAAATGTTTTGTTTTAAAAGTACACGCATGAAATAACTAGATGCCTTGCTGAGAACGTAGATTTTAGGTTCTTTCTGAAATTAAGGTGCCATCAAATTATGATCTATCTTGAGTTTGGAAAATATTAAAATTTCTGAGCTTTATCAGCTTTTAGGACATATTTCGAAACATATCGAGCTGTTGTAAAAACAACTGGAACCAGTATATTCCATATAGTTTAGTTACTGCTATCAAAACACATGGGTCATAAATATTTGTTTACCAAAAGAAGCCTAATATTTAAGACATGGCAGTAGTAATATGAAGCGATAAGGGAGATCATACCGCAGGCTATGGTTACACAAAAAAAATAAATAAATGTCTATCAATTTTAACATTTTCATTACAATATTCAGCTTACACAATTGAATAAAAATTAAATTTGCCAAAATATTATGAATTAATAAAGCACACGGCAAACATTACTGTCCATTCGATTAACCGAGCTCCGGACATTACCACAGACTATGATTACCCAAAAAGATTAAATAAATGTCTATGAATTTTAACATCTTCATGACAATATTCAGCTTACACAATTGAATAAAAATTAAATTTGCCAAAATATTATGAATTAATAAAGCACACGGCAAACATTACTGTCCATTCGATTAACCGAGCTCCGGACATTACCACAGACTATGAAACGGCAAAACATTTCTCAATTGTAGCTGAATATTGTAATGAAAAATGTTAAAATTAAATAAGAACATTTTTATTTATTTTTTTGTGTTTAGGCCCAGCCCCGTATAACCCTTATCGCTTCATATTACTACTGCCATGTACTAGGCCTACTTTTGTGGTAGAACAAATATTTATGACCCATGTGTTTTTGAATCAGCAGTAACTAAACTATATGGAAATGTGCTCAATTTCCGGCAGTTGTTACAATTCGTGTGTTTCGAAAATATGTTGTAAAAGGCTGAATTTTTAATCGTTTTTTCCCAAACTGAGAATTAAATGTCGCACATTTAATTTCCAGAAAAGAACCTAAAAGTCGTCTCCACAAGGCACAATTACGGTATTTTCGGTGTGAAACAAAACATTAAGCATACATGCGTGTTTTAGCAATTTTTTGTGTGCAAAAGAAAATTGCATTCTGTATTGGAAAATTGGAAAAAGTTCAGCAACCGCCAGTGGTACAACGAAGGTGGAGTTAATACAGGGAAGGCCCCGCTCTGTTGCCGAGACAGAACGTCGCACACAGTGCGGGGCTCCTCAACGATGGGTTAGGCCGACGACACTATTACTGACTCGAGAGCAAAGTTGAGAATAAAACTGAAAGCGACTACGACGAATGATGGGAGGGATCGCGGAGTACACGACGAGAGAGATTTTGAATAGTGCCCGATCGAGGAGCCGTGATTTTGAGCGAGGCCCGAAGGCCTGCCGGAGATGAAGCCCTCGTGTATTGCTCGTTGTTGGTTTTTAGCCTTTTCGGATCCCCATTTGCAACGGGAACGGTAATGGCGGCCCCAGAGTTGCAGCTAAACATGTTTCAAGCGTTTTGACAATGTATTAATGTATATAACTACTATTAATTAATAATTACATACAAGGCTTGTGAAAAGGGATCTTGTTCATTTGGGTTCAAATTGTTATGAGAAATCGCAATGTCTTAATTTTTAAATAACATTATTGGTTTTGCTAAAATTCAAATTATTTAAAAATTTCTTAGTTTTAAATTTTTAATTATTAAAGTTTGACGATTAACATTTTTCGACGTTTTCTTTCGTTTATATAATTTTAATTATGCCTGTTATAATTTTTTTAACCTTTTTTGTATTTGGTGAAATGATTATTATAGATTATTTAGGAAATATAACCAACTTTGGGCTGCTGCGTTCAACGATTACCTAAACGAATCTTCACGTGTTAAACTAAACAATACTTTTTAACAGTTAGTTGAGAAAATTTTATTTCATATTGTAGTTACGTATTCTTAGTATTTTATTTACTATTTAAAATATAAATAATATAATAACCAAAAAGACAGTCACGGTGAGAAAACAAACATTTTTTCTAAAAATATGAACAAACCGTTGCAATGTAAATTTAGAAATAGTTTAATCATTTGGCGCGGTGACGTATACCAGAAACCAGAAACCAAGGCAAAAAATATAATATTTTTTCAGATGAAAATAGTGAAAGTTCAGGACATAAAATGTGTTATATTTTTCTGGTTTGTTTTCATTATCTAGTTAAATCAACATTACCATTTTGCGCGAGTAATATCGTCCGGCCCTATTTTTTGCTAAATAATTAATTTTCAACTACTTTTTTTGGTTACAATTATCAGTGTTTTGATTGAAACAAAAGTTTGTATAAAATGATTACATTTTATAAAATTTTAACGAATTGTTACCAGCGTATTGAACCTCTGCCCACAATTGTTCTCAGTAATCATTTCCGTGCCTAAAACCTCAAATATGCGTTGAAAGAACAATTTTGAGATAAAATACAATTCTGATGCAGGATAAATATATCGGGTAAGTAAATACACGACAGCTATCCACAACACTTTATGTAATGCCTAGTTATAGTGCCTAAAACCTCGATATGGTTCAGTCAAAAAGATTTTGAGAATAAGAAGTGTGCGAATTCCTGATGCCAGGATTGATCGGTGAATACGACAGCTTGTCACAACACTTATGTAATGCCTAATTAATTTTCACATACTTCCTAAAAATATATATTGGTTCCAGTCGAAAGAAACAATTTTGAGAATTGCGGGAGCCGTGTGCATGCAGGAATTATCAGGGGGAAGATACGGCGACAGCTCCGCCCGGC